>JAJOOR010007523.1:0-39226 GCA_036250505.1 Solanum acaule | reverse complement strand
AGTAAGCTTTCTGTTCAGAGATCATAAGATGTTTATGTGACCATTGTATTACGTATGATATATCTTTTGGGATCGTAGTTTTACTTTTTTCAAATGAACTAGAAAGTGTGCCTGTTTTCTCTCCATATTAATTTAACAGAACTCTTGGCTAGTTCAAATTGATTACCTCCAACTATTCTGATCTGCAGGGTTGGTTTTCTTCACAATTCGCTGGTGGGATCCTGAGTTTTTTGGAGCTATGCATCCCGAAGGGACTCCAGAACGAGCATCATGGCCTTATGTAGAAAGCCAGTCCTACCTTTGGACTTGGCTATTTTGGGTACCGTTAGCTGCATACTTTCTCTGGCAGGTTCTCTATTACCTCATAGTAGATGTCCTACGTCGACAGAGGTTTCTGCGAGACCCTGAAGTCATGACATCTTACAGGTAGTCATAGTGTTCTAATTTTTGCAGCCTATGATAAAGTCTTATTTTGGTGCATGTACCTTTCTTTCTCCATCTGTCCTTGTGCTAGTTTATGAACGTCACTGTGGGTCATTATGTTTATTTTGCTCCTGGCTGTTGTATTGTTGTCGGTGTTGATTCTGTTAATATTCATTATTTGGTAGGGAGCTGTCCAAAAAAGCAAAGAAAGCGAACAACGTATGGTGGCGTGTTAGTGGTTTGCTCGGGGATCAGAATCGCTTGCTAATGTATATTCTGCTTCAGGCCGTATTTACTGTAGCAACTACAGCGCTCACGGTGCCCATATTTCTGTCATATAAGTTGCATGTTGTATTCCAAATATTCAAAGTTTCGGCATCCATATGGAATGGTGGAAACTTTATGCTTGATGTGATGCCCAGACAAGTGATTCTCAAGGAGGAAAAGAAAAAAACAAAGATGTCAACTGTCCTCGACCAGAACGATGAGATTTCTTTACATGAGAGCGCAACGGAAACCAACAACACTTCTGAAACAGTTCATTCTGAATAATGGAACTATCTGATTTGGAGTGTTCATCATCTGACTTAGCTTTTGTTAACTTTTCTATCTGCTTTACACATGAATGAAAGGTTTAAGTTCTGTGACTCACAAGTTGTAGATTTGGTGAAAGGAAAAATGAACTATCCTCATTCTATTGTGAATTTGTAATTGAGATCAATCTCTAGGTGCTCCAGCCAATAGATATCGCTATGAGTAGTTTATTTTTGTCCTGCTGGAATTATTATATTATTAATACAAGCTTAATGATTAGGGATATGTGTTAAGTAAAAATATGTTTGTGTCGAAGATCGTAGTCTATGATTAAGGTAGTTCAATAAATAAACCTTAATAACTAATCCATTAGAGTCGATGAACTTGAATGAATGCATAGTTGGTTCAGGTCTGAGGCATACAGGAGTGATTCGGGTCATTGGTTGAACTTTTGGACTTTTTTTATCACGGTTAACATTTAGTCGAGATGAACCCAGATCGACAATTTGATGATTCCAAAAGGTTCGGAATGTGATTTTTAGTCAATCTGCATTTTTAGTTTATTTTTATATGATTTTGAATGAATTTCGAGGGTCCATTTGAAAAATTAGGCATTATTGGTTTAGTTGTGTTTTGGTGCAAGTTGATTTCTTTTTCGCGATGATCCTATCGTGATCGCGAAGAGGAAATGGGGTGTGGGTTTCGATCGAATGAAGGAGTTTGCAATTGCGTAAGAGGATTCGAGGGTTGGGTCAATTTGGTCTCAGCACTCGCAAGTGGTGGGACTGGGTCAGTCTCACGATCGTGAGGGACCTGTCGCATTTGCGAATAAGGATTCCACCTGGACATAATTAAATGTCCATTTTTATACTTAGACCTCATAATTCGATTTTAGGTGCTTGAGATCACAAATTGGGGAGATTCAAAAGGGGATTTTCGAGCTTTCTTGATTCTAACCTATAATTTATGCATTCTATGCCAATGTATCATCAAATTAGTGGTATTAATATAGACCTTATGAAATGATGTTTTGAACATGCATTAGCTTGGAGTTGATGTTTCCTCCTCGGATATGTGCATTTATGTGATTGCATTCATGTTGGGATGCTAGGTCTAGTTCCTACCCTCCTTATGATGTCTTGAGTCTCATTTGAGGACGAATGTTCCCAGGGGAGATATTGTAGCACCTCAAATGTGAAAAGAGCTAAAAAGGGTCAAACGAGCAAGTCCACGAACCCAAAAAGGGACCACGGACCCTTCACGACGCCCTAGACGGGTTGTGTAAGGGTCCACGACCCATTAAGTGGCTCGTGAAAGCCATCAAGGACTGCCCTAGGCAGAAGTCCCCTGGACGGTGCCCCAGACCGCCGTGGTGACTTGGACGGCTCGTCTAGGGGTCCGTACAAGTCATCCAGTCAGCAAGGTTTCATCATAGGTCACTGTGAAGGACCACATATGTCTAGACAGTTCATAAAGCTTCACAAGGACCGTAAAGTCGTCCGTGAAAGAGATTTGTCAGGCCTTAAATTTTGGATCAACTTCAAATGATCATATCTTTCAGCCTAAAATGAATTAGGTAGCCATGACCTATCAAATTAACAAAATTGAGTCATCTTTCCAATGCCACCAAGTTTGACTAATTCCGAGACCAAAGTAAAAAGTTTAACAGTATTAGCGAAGCACTATCGGGCAGGACATCTTCACAACCCACTAGACAGGCAGTTGCTCTAGACGGACCGTGAAGCCCTTCGTGAGTGGCACTTCGTCAATTTTAAGTCAGGGTCATATTGGTCTTTTTCCGATTGTTTTAACCCAATACTATGTCATTTTACCTTCTACCCTAAGCCCTATATAATGATTTTCATCCCCAAAATCACCCAATTCAATTCATTCTTCAAAAATCCTAAAAGTTGATCAAGTTTATCCTCCCAAATATTTCTCTCTAAGAAGAAGAAGACTAGAGTTTCATGATCAAGTCTCCAAATTTACCATTGATTGCAAGCATTTGGCATCAAGGTATGATGGTATTCACCTATGAAGTCCTTTCCTCCAAAGGGTTCCTAAATTCTCCAATTTTGCAAGTTAGAATCTCCAATTGAAGTTAGGGTTTTTACTCAATCTCATGTGTTCTTTTCAAATACGATCTAGTTGATTGTTTTATGTCATCTTATGCATGAATTGAAGAAATTGCATGTTTTAATTTGAGTTCCCCATGAACTCATGCATGAACCCTAATTTCTAGACTTTGATGATATGATGTGAGTACTGAACTATGAAAAATGAATTTATGAGGATATGCATGTTTTTATGAAATTGATGAAAAATGATTTAAGTTGCTTTGAGAGTAAAGCATCAATGTTGTTGTTATTGTGAAAGGTTTTCTCACATATTGCTCAATACATGAATGTGAAGGGGTTTTCTCACATAAGGATTCTTAGGGTTGAAAGGTTTTCTCAACTAAACTTTGAATCAAGATTTAACTTGGATCGGGTACTTGATGTGCCTTCCATGGATGATAAGGCAAGAGGCGATTATCCATGCCTCTTAATGATAAGATAAATTAATATTAATGATTATTCTGTAGAATTTACGCTTAGCACCGAGAGGATATTGATTTGAAAGCTATCCCGTAACTTGAGGTCGGGTTTCTAGTAGCAATCTCCTTTTCGCATACCTATGTGCCCCATAGGATGATTGTCTTAGATAGACATTAGCTAGTGGATCCATGTAAGCTAAAAGTTCATGGTCCTTACCTTGGCAAGTAGGACACCCCTTTTCGGTGTGGGGTAGACACCGAATCCCATGTTATAGCTCACATGGTCTCTATGTCGGTTAAAGGTAAATCTTCCAAAATAATGAACCAAAGTTACTTCTAGAAGTATCTCACGAGTGTTTTAAAGAAGTTAGCTTGCATTGACCATGTTTATGATTTATGTTTTCTAACCCTTTATCTCATGATTTAGCTTGGTCATTGCATGTCATGTAAAGTCCTTTTTAGCATGATTTTATAACTCTTATGCATTGCTATCATACTTGGTACATTCTTTGTACTAACGCATACTCTTCCCGACATTGTTTCACTAATGTAGGGTCTGATGCTCCTATTCCATATCCATGTGAGTAGTTATCACATTAGTAGATTTGAAGATTGGTGAGTCCTCATGTTCCGAGGACCGAACCCTTATTGCTTATTGTCTTTACTTTTTTCGCATTGTATGTGATGCATAGGTTACGTCCCAATCACTCTTGATGTACTAGATGACTTTGAGACTATGCTAGGTTTTTTGCTTCGTTTCCTGTCAAACATTTTATGATATAAACTGCCTTTTGAACTCTTAAATTCTATTATCTTATATGATGCATGCTAAGTGGTTTCTGTAGGACCTCTCGGGGTCCTATACATCATGTCACGTCTAGGGTGTACTTTGGATCGTGACATATTTAAATTCAAAAAATGAATTAGTTCAATTATCTTATTTCCTCTAAATAACTTTCACTAATTCTTGTTGATATAGTTTAAAACAGATATACATTTTTCCCTGATATCATACCTTATAATTTTCCCAATTATAGTTACTATTGAATTCGTCTAGGAAATTACTTAGTTTGCACTTTTAGCATTCATATTTATTACAACTAAATCTAAAAACACATGTAAATTTTTTTTAGCAGCAAATAAAATGTACAAAAGCAAGAATTATATAATATTTCCCTTTGTTCACTTTTACTTGTCCACACTACTCTAAAAGTAGAATTTCACTTTTACTTGTCAGTTGTCACTTTTGGTATATCAAAAGAAGATAATTATTATTTTTCTATTTTACCCTCAACGTTAATTAATTATTCTCCAAATTATTTTCAAAGACCTAAACTATATATCAATTAATTTGGATATTGCGGTAAAATATTCATATTAATCATTATTTCTGAAATGATGTAAAACATCTAAAATGGACAAGTAAAAATAAACGAAGGAGATAATATATTCAAAGACAATTATGATGGCAAATGCTAATATGACATACTATTATTAATTGATAAATACAAATACACTTTATAAGATATAGTAAGTAAATACTAATCTATTAATTCACAATACTAATAAGTAATGTATCAGCAAACTAAAAGATAAAATAAAGAAGGGCCTCAAATGCTTCTGAATTATGAGATTTGGTATAATGTTATTTTTTATTTACTCTTCGAGCCAAAAATGCTCTTATTTTTAATGGTCCACATTCATAATGTCACTTTCTGAGTTTACAACATATGCGTGACCGACACTTAAAATTATTGTTGGTCCTAAGCGAATTTTACATTAATAGAAAATGATTGAAAAAAAGTAATTAAACGAGACAAATGCGAATTTTAATTCGATCCCTATTAATAAGTTGAATTCTAATAGATTAGAGGTTAATTTAAAGGAAAAACTACATAAATGGGCTATAAAACTCAAAAAATAATTACATGTTCATACCCCAATTCAAAGTAATTCAAGAAATACACATTCTCTCAAAAAAAATGTAACACCTCGAAAATTTCTAAGTTAAAACTCGGACAATTCTTCATTTACTTGTAGGGTCATATCGGGTGATTCTTAAATTGCTCATATGTGTAAAAGTAAGTTTTTTAGTGTGTGAATGATTTTGGATATCAATTAAGGTTATTAGAAACTCCTAGCACAAACTAGAGTTGAAAGTTTCCTTAACGATTAAGTTTTGATGTAAGATTCTACTTGGGTCAACTTCAAACGACCATATCTCTTAGAATATAAAGAGTGGCCCATAACCTATCAAATTAAATGTATTTGAATTTTCTTTCCAACGCCACCAATTTTGCAAAAATCTGAGGTTTAAGTAAAAAGTTATGACCATTTTAGTAACCTGATACAGTGTTGTGACGAATTAGCCGACGGGAAAACATTAAAAAGGGTCGTTTTTGTCTTTTTACATCTAAAAAAACCCTAAACAAATTTCTTGACTAATTAAAGACCCAAAATAATCAGATTTTCATCTCTTAATCCATCATTCCCTTCTCTCTCAAACCCTAAGGCAAAACCCTAAGAAAAATCAAAGTAGAAGACTCCATTCAAGATTCTTCTTCAAGGTAAGTCTTTCTCCAAGAATTTCATTCTTTCCAACTCAAATTACTCCATACAATTATGAATCACTAATAAAAATCATAATTCTTGTCCATAGAGATTTCAAGAAACTAATTCAAGAATTTCAAGAAAGGTTTTCTTGATTGTTTACCTTCAAGCTAGGGTTTCAAGGCTTCTGATCAAGTTCTTTTTCAAGACTCTTCAAGAAACTTGTTCTTTCAGGTATGTAAGAATATCATAGTGTTGAACTAGTTCGTCCTCACGCCCTACATCTACTTTCAAATTAGTAAAAGAGTAATCTAGGATTCTATCCCTTGATTTGAGTATTCTTGAGATAAGTTGATTTGAGTTCTTGAGTTCCTGTTTCTTTTTGAATTGCTATAAGTTATGCATTAAAATTCTTGAGTTGATTCGTTCATGTCTATATTTCAGCATGAACCCTATGAATTGAGTACTTTTTAGAGGAGAAATATCGTTGAGTTATGAGTTTCGAGTTCTTGGGTCCTTGAGTTCTGAGTTTTCTTATTGCTATTAAGATCCCTGAGTTGAGTCGTTCATGTCCATAATTTCACATGAACCCTATGATTTGAGTTATAAATTTTGAAAAGCTTTTTAAAGCCAACACTTGAGTTCTTAAACTGAGTTTTGAGAAAGTAATGATGAGTTTTGAGAAAAGAGTTTCTTAAATATGATTAGTATGACAATCGAGTATGCCATCAATGTATGAGCAATATGGTATCTAGATATACCATCAATGTTTATGCAGCAAGATTTCCCGAGTCATCAATGATCATATTAAAATATGATTTTGATTTGTTTTTGAGAAAGAATTTTCAAATATGAATTGAATAAGAGTATAAGGGGCCTATGTATTCCTAGAGGTATCAATTTTTACATTGATAAAAGAGAAACTGGGATTTCTAAATGAGTTATGAGTTCAAAAGATATTTCAAGAGCAATTACCTCTTTTAAGAGGGTAGTTTGACCAATTATCTCAAACCAGAGGAAGAGTTATATTTTTAAACATATGAGCATGAATATATATTATTGGGAGTAGTATTGAGCACTGATATGGGGACGAGTTCAGACAACTCAAAGTCCTCATAAACCATGTATGTCAACAAGGGTAAAGGTCATACTTTTTAGATGATTCCTTATTGGTTTTTAAGCATAACTTAGTGGATCCACTTAGTTGAGGTGTTCTATACCCCGACAAGGTATATGACACTACTGGTAGCGTGGGCGAGACGTTGTATCATCACGTAGCTCATAGTGGTGGTTGTCGGTTAGAGAATCTCCCAAATAGAGTTAAAGTGTATTTTTATATATCACTTATTATATTGAGTCTAGAGATGAGAGTATTTTGTAAATCTTTAAATGATATCACTTTATTTATTTAGATTCAGTTGAGTATATATCTATATCTGTTGTAGTCCTTTCATTTAGTTATTTGTTATTCAGCTATATTACATACGCGTACATTCAATTTACTGATGTCATTCGACCTGCATCTTTTAATGATGCAGATATAGGTTCTTAGGATCCTCAACAAGAGTCTGTTGAGGTCACTTCATCCGCTCATCAACTTTCGAGTGAGGACTCCTTACTTCCGGAGGACTTCAGTTTTTATGAGTTGTTAGTAGTAGTTCTTTTGAGGAGTCGTGGGTCTTGTCCCAACACTCATCTTTGTATAGTAGAGGCTTCATAGATAGACAGTTTTGGAGAGTCTCTCAATTTGAGATATTTTATTTAAAACTTATGTTTCATACTCAGTATATTCAGCAAAGTTTTAAGGTTTAGTAAACTGTTTTTAAACGTTTCTTTCAATTTGATGCTTATATATGCTTGAGTTAGTCTTCCGCTTGTAGTCAACCAAGATGAGGGTTCGTTTGAGGGCCAGCAATGTTTCTCAAGTGTCGGCCACGTCTAGGGTGTAGGCTCGGGTCGTGACAAAAAATACAGCTCAAATCCCATTCATTAAGGCTGATAATCTTTGCTTAACTGATACTAAATAAGTATCATATAATGTATTGATATCATTAAGGCTGATAATTTTGCTAAACTGATACTAAAAAATAGTTAAAAGTTTTGCATCGATTGTTAATTGTCAGGGTTGGATCCTGATTTGGAGGTCAGGTCTCGATTCAGATGTCGAAGTCGAAACCCGAATTGATGGATCATGTTCAAGTTTGGGTGTCAGGGTCAGGTCCTGGGTAGGATATCCGATCTTAATTCAAATATCGGGTCTCGGGTTGAAAGTCGGGGTCAAGTCCTAAGTCAGAATCAAATTTAATATATGTTGTCGGGATTGTGTCCTAGTTAGGTGTTGGGATCATATCCTAGATCGATTATCGAGGTTGGTTTCCGGGTCAAAAATTATTTTCTACTCTCTAGTAAAAAAATAAAGATATTTTCTGAAAAGTGTCTTTCATTCACAAACCAAACACAAAAAGACATTTCTCAAAAAATATTTTCTACTCATCAATCAAACATGAAAAAATAAGTCATAAATCCACTTGTTTTTCAGCTAAACATTTCCTTCATACCAAACACACCCTTAGTTTTGACCTTCTGTCACACCCTTAGTTTTTTTAACCTCGCTCTTAAAAGAACGATGAGTTTTGAAAAAAAAATTCAATCAAAGTGACTACTTTAAAGTCACCAATTGGATTGAATTTCGTTGTTCCATGTCACCTTATTTGAATCTCTAATCAAAAGGAAGTTGAATCTTTATTTTTATTGATTTGTGAAAGAAAAATTGGATTAAAAATTTTGTTGACTGAAAAGAAGATATTAGACACCCCTCGAGTTTTGTGATTCTTGTTTTAATGACTAATTAAGCAGAAGATAATAGACACCCTTCGAGTCCCGAATACCTTAAAATATATGATGTATCAATGTGGCATCTTAAGATATATCCACGTGTATCTAGTGCGCCTCATAAGCATCTTATGAGCCTTGCGTTCATCTCGTGCATCTTACGTACATCTTAGTAGCTACATATAAGGTGAAAAAACTTCCATTTATAGCAATTTCTTAGTAGCTACATATAACACCACATATTAAACATGTGTAACCATATTTTACATGCAACCCCATATATACAATCATTTTGTTAATAATTTATGCATTTTTCCCAACAAATTAAACCTCTCTTTTTGTTGATAAGCCGCTGCCACATATTAATTCATACACCAGTGTCTTTTGATGGCTAAGATTGAGAGGAGCTTACGTAAAAACTTTACTTCTGTATATGTTATCCATTAGATTAATTCTCTTAGCTTTTAATTTCAAACTCATTCGAATAGACGTGACATGTATCATTCATAGAATTAATTCCTTTTTCTATAGAAAAAGTACACGAGGAATAAATAACTGACCCGATTAAGACATTTCACGACCGTATCAGGTCTAATCTTATAACGGACTTCTCAATAAGCTACAAGTAGTAAAATCATAATTAATCTGATAAACCCAGGATATATAGGATCAAATTTGATCCAATTTTGCACTTTTACCGTTGACACAATCAACACAACTGAGAGCAATGAAAATCTGTTTCACATCATAAAAAAAATGAATAAAATTTTACACAAAGAGTCTAATTGATCCCTCTCCTTGATCAAATTATATTAAAGAACACTACTATATTCTAATGTGTAGAACCAAGATAATTTCTGATTTTATATGTATTAAAAATTGGTTGGGCTACTAGAAAATTTTGGGCTCCCATATGATAAGGCCCAAAGTAGTTGCTTGGGCTGTTTTACCAGTTGGGCCTTAATTTTATAAGATGGCTTAGATTTGTTCAATTATAACTAAAATATTTCAACCATAGTTAATTAGTAACTATTTTTTTTTTTAAAATAAAAATTCTTCTTGTGGTGAAACAGATTCTCATTTCCCCCTGTTGCGTTGATTGTGTCAACGCCAAAAGGAAAAAAATGATATAATGTTGGATCGAATCTAATCCTCTATATTATGGGGTTTATAGGATTATTTTTAGTTTTTCTACTTATAGTTTATTGGGAGGTCCGTTATAGGATCAGAATGATGTCATCGTGAAACGTCTTAGGCAGATTATTAATTTATTCTTTTGGGTACCCTATTCGGTATTAGAAGGAATCAATTTCATGAATGGGATATGTCGCATCTGTTTGAGTGATTTTGAACAAACTAAGTCCGTATTTATCCTCTTGTGTAGTCATGTATATCATCATGATTGCATATATACGTGGATGTAACCTATGCTAATATTATTGAGACCATCATATATGTATAACAATTAACATGGGAAAGATGCCATAATATTAGAATTACCAGTAAGTAGAAGATCACTGCATCAGGTATCCTGCTTTACAAACGTATATGCATCAAGTACCTCATACGTGCATTTTGTGCTTCATACGTACATTTTGTACCTCAAAAAAACTTATGTATTTAGTGTTCCTAATATGCATTTTGTGGGCCTTACATGCATTTTGTGCGCTTTATATGTATGTGGTTTTAACACTTCTATGAGTAATTCAACAAATATCACTGAGTTTAACTTTGACATAGTGTGTATGAGCTAGCTTCTTTTTTTCTCTTTCCATTTATTAGCTTGCTAATGTACATGTTTATAACATTTTGACTTAGCGTGTGTTTGGTATGAAGGAAATGCTTCTCATGTTTGGTCTTGGAAAATATTTTTCAAATCAACTTATTTTTCTCAAATTTAAGGAAAATGATTCCCTAAAAAAGTAACGAAAATATTTTTCAAAATCATTTTGAATGTCACACCTCAACTTTTCATCCTAACTTATGTTTCACGTATCAATTCCCAATACTAATCCTAGGTCCAACTCCTGATTCTCAATTTGAGACCGCACTCTCGACCTCGATTCAAGACGTAACTCTTGAGATTCGGATTGAGTAGGGGTCGAATCTCAAGTTAGAATTAGAGGTCGAATTCTGGGTCGGGTCGGAGTTTGGTCTTGGGTCAGGTTTAAGTCTCGGTTCAAGATTAAATCTTAGGTCATGGTTACATCTCAGGTTGGGTGTCGGATCTCTAGTCGAGTTTAGGTGGCGGGGTCGAGACCAGGATCGAGTATCGAGTCGGGTGTCGAGGTCGGGTGTCAGCTTCGAGGTTGGGTCTAGGATCAGGTTTTAGGGTCGAGGTCGGGGTCAAATCTTAGACTGGGTTTGGACTCAAGGTTGGGGTTGGGTATCGAGTTGAGGAAGGGGTCTTCGGTCTCCAATCGGGGTTGGGTCTTGGGTCAGGATCAGGTCCCGGGTCAAAGTTGGGGTCAGGTGTGAGTCGTGGTTGAACCTTCGATCGGGGTCAAGATCATGTCATGTGTCAAAATCAAGGGATGGGTCATGAGGTCGTGGTCGTGTCTCGGGTCAAGGTCGGGGTTGCGTCTAGGGGAGTTAGGTCTCGGGTTGGGGTTGGGTTTGGGTCAGGTTCAAGTCCCAGGTCGAAGTTGGAGGTCGAGTGTCGGTGTGGTGGTTGGGTCTTAGATCGAATCTCGGGGTTGGGTCTCGGTCAAGTGTCAGGGTCAGGTCTTGAGGCGGGGTCAATGTTGGATTCCATTGGTTCTTAGGTCGAGGTGGGTGTCGGGTCGAGGTTGGGTCTTGGATTGGGTGTCGGGATCAGATTTGAGTTTGAATGTTCGGTCTCTAACGGGGTTAGGTCCAAATTTAGGTCTCGGTGTCGTGTCCTGATATGGGTCAGGGTCGGGTTCCATTTCTGTCACGACCCAAAAATGGACGTGATGAAACTTATCTATTCTTACTAAGACAAGTCACCCTCAACCCAACAAAAATGAAAAAAATGGAAAGATAAATCATGAACAAGATTAAAACGGAAAAACTTATTCATTCTAATAACACCCCAAAACCTGGTTGTCACGTGTACAAGCCACTAATACATAAAGTGTGAAAATAAGTACGAGTCTCAGTCTTTATTTCTCAAATAGAACAAAGCATAAAGAAAAGAAAAAGAGGATCCGTCGGGATAACAAACAACTATCTCTCAAGTCCTTCAATAAGCCTTGAAAAGTAAAAGAAGAGGAGCAACCTAATAAACAAAGCAACCTAGCTAGAAAATGAATACTCCTTCCATCCCAACCGAACCTCCTTAACTACAACTTGCACAGAAATCAACCCAACCTAATAGTTCTACAATACACAGTTCATAAGGCTCAATATTCACAGTCCAAAAGTCATAAGTCAACAACCAACTTGTATCAAGTAAGTCAATCTCAATGTCAAATGGATCAATCACACATAATAAGTGCATCAACCACAGTAAACAAGTAAGTCAAACATAAGCATCAAAATGCATCAAATCACAATAATCAGTTTCTCGCTGGAACCATTTCCCTTCGACACAACATCACTAGACGGAACCATTTCCCATCGGCTTAATATCAATTCACTAGCCATAACCATTTCTCATCGACTTTATATCAATTCACTAGTCAAAAATGTCCTCGACACCATAACACTTGCCAAAAATGACCTTGGCATCATAACTCTTGCCGGAAATGACCTCGGCATCATAACCTTCACATGTCTCATCATAGTGTACAACAATCAATGCACATAAGTAAATTCACACCATAAGGAAGAGACAACAATTCAAGCAATTCAAATCCACATTCATGATATCAAGCATTTCATCAATCAATCAATTACGTTACACAAGACAATTCACAAACATTATCATTTCAACCTCTTTTTATTCATTAAGATTTATCAAGTGAACAATTAACCATTCACCTCATTCTCATTACTCACAGTACACACAATGAAGAGAACACATGGATTCTACTAAATTACAAGGTTCGGGAGATCACTTGTCTTAAATCAATCAACTAGTCACTCCAAGATTTGAGTCTTCCCCTTCCGACTAACGTGCAATGCCACACAATCTATAGCAATCAAGTATTCATAATAAATTTTTGAAAACAACAATGCCCAACTCATATACTTGAAAAATGGGTCAATCAACAAAATCCAATTCTCATAATGAAGTTTGAATGAGAAATTCTTTACTTGAAATTATTACTCAAGGCATTTGGAACCATTTTGGTGAAAATCATTTCAACAAAGGACTTAAAATCAGTTCACAATCTCCTTTTTCATTTAGAAGTAGAGATCTTGAAAAACCTTGTCATTTGCCAAACAAAATCTCAAATTTTGATGTTAAAATTCATAAATAATCAAAGAAAAATGAAGTTTTAGAATTATAAAAGCTTACCCAAATGATTTAGCACAAGAAATCCTTTTGAAAATTGCCTCAAGGGTTTTCCAAGCTCAAAAAAAGAAAAATGGGGCTGAAACTCTGAAAATGGCAGATCAAAACCCCTCTCAAATAAAATCTAGCCCTCGTGATCGTGAACGGACCTTCGCATCATGACACACCACTCTGTGATCGTAAAGGTCAGTGGGATTAACCTCTCATGAATGCGACCCATGCTTAGCGAAAGTGATGCTCGCTTGAACCAGCAGCCCATTGCTAACGTGAAGTACACATACACCAGAAAAATTAGCCAACACTCAAAGCATCTAAACGAACCTCAAGATTCGTTCGAAACCCCGTACACACAAACCACATATGCAAATCAATTATATTCGACGTTCCGGACTCATTGGAACCGTCGAAATACGAATTTGAGGTCTCATTGACCCGACATTCATAAAAAAAAACCACAAGAAACTAACTCAATGCCTAGAAAGACTAAAACGAGCTCAGGACCTCTCAAAAATCAACCAATACCTCACCTAGGTCTAAATTCATACCTCGAATCCAATCCAAACCCTTTATGTTGACCAAAGTCAACCCAGAGGCTAAATTTCACCAATTTCACAACTTAGGGTCTCAAATCTTCAAGAGGACTCCGAATATGAAATCAACAACTCTCATTGACCAGATTCCACATTCCGGAACTGATGGAATCAAAAGAATTCCATTCTGACATTCAAAACTTCAAAAGACACCAAAAACCACTTTCTTAACCACTTTAGCCTTTTAAACTCAAAACTTACCAAATTCTCAATTTTAAACACAAAGTTCAAAAACAACTTTTAAAACTCAATTAAAAACAACTTGGGGTCAAGATTGGGAATGGTAAAATGGTAAATTCATGAAACTTTCCAAAAATAACTGACCGGGTCATTACAAGTTCAAATGTCGGGTCTCATGTCAGGAGTAGGGATCAAGTCATGTATCAGGTTTCAGGTTCAAGTGCCGGTTAAATCATCGGGGTTTGTTTTCACGTCAGAAACTATTTTCCAAGAAAATCTTTTCTAGTCTCTAGCCAAAACTAAAAGATATTTTCTAAATAATGCTTTTCATTCACCAATCATACACTAGAAAATATTTTTCACTCACCAACCAAACATGAGAATTTAACCGGCACTTGAACCCAACACTTGAAGAAACTTGCTACATGTAAGTTTGGAGTAACTATGACTAAAGGAGATATGGAAGACATTTTTTTTATCTTCACACAAATTAAGAGATACAAGGTTGTTGCAGTGCAAGAGATTTAGCTATAGGAAACTTAATTAGAAGAGGAGACAATATTTTGAAGTATCCAGATCTGTAATTATTAACATTTGGCAAATACTAAAGTTTTTATACAGAAATCTAATGTTTTAACCATAATTTTTTTCTATTCAAACACAACTCACCTTTTTAATTTGTTTTTGATAACATATTTAGTGTGAATTACTAATCCTATGTTAACATGATTTGAAGTTGTGTATGCCATATGCTCAACAAAAAAATGGCAATACAAGCTGGAAATTGATCGTATTTATCAAGTTCTAGTATCTTCAGATTAGTAACCTTTGCTACCTAAATTCATGCTGATTTTTTTAAGGATCGTGTAATACTTAAGGGCAAACTTTTCACTTTCTTACGAATTAATGATTTCTAAGAGAATTCAAATGAAGCTCCTGAAAATGACGATTCATCTACAAACATGGACTCCTCAAGTCCCCTCCGGAAGAGAACTTTACATATCATGTCTCCCATTTTGGCAGATAAAAGTTGATTCTTTTATAAGGTGAGTAGTTCTTAATAATAATATTGTATGCCTTAATTAAGCATTCCTTGTTTTTGTTTTTTTTACAACTATTTGTTTTCTTCTTAGTTGTTCCCAAATGACACGAAAGAGTCAGAGTAGCGACACATAACTATACAAGTCCATGTGTCGAGTAAATGCTAATTTTGACTAGTATTTTCTTATGTGAAAGATTCAGTTCATTCCACTACATTTCTTTTAGGATTGAAAAGTGTATTGTATTTGTGAACTTCAAGTTTTTCAACTATATTTCTTTTCTGATTGCATCGAGGATAACACCAATGTCAATGCCTATTTGGGTCTAGGTTACTATGAGTTGTCACGACCCTAGCCTACATTCTGGATGTGACCGACATTCAAGAACTATTATTGGTCCCTAAGCGAACCCTCTGAGTATTAAACATAAGTTCTAAAGAAAACCTCTGAAACTCAAAAACTCCAAAATTGTCTATCTATGAAGCCTCTATAGTCCAAAGATGAGTATCGGGACAAGATCCATGACTCATCAAGAGAACTACTACTAAGAACTCATAAAACTGGAGTTCTCCGGAAGCAAGAAGGTCTCACTCAAAAGCTGACGAGCAGATAAAGTGATCGCAACGAACTCTTGTTGAAGATCCTAAGAACATGTATCTGCATCATTAAAAGATGTAGGTCGAATGACATCAGTACATTCAATGTATGAGTATGTAATATAGTAGAATAAAAAATAATTGAATGAACGGAGAGCAATAAATATAGATATATACTCAACTGAATGTAAAGAAATAAGGAAGTGAAATCATTAAAAATTTACAGAAATACTTACTCATCTCTGAACTCAAAATATCATATATCATATATATATATAAAAGAGAACCTTAGGTCCGCCTACATGGCGCCACCACAAACTAGAATTCTCTTTTAATTTATTTATTTACAAAACTAGCCTTCCCCTTTCATGAAAAGTTGCGACTTTTATGAAAAGTTGCGACTTTAATGAAGAGTTGCGACTTTTAATGAAAAGTTGTGACTTTTATGAAAAGTTGTGACTTTAATGAAGAGTTGCGACTTTTATGAAAAGTTGTGACTTTTATGAAAGGTTGCGCCCTTTCCGGAGGATTGCAACTTTTCCAAATAGTTGTAACATTTCCGATAAGGCACAATACACATTTGTTCACACTACCCTTTGTTGTCTATAAATAGAGGAATTTCCTCTCATTTTAAAACAACAAAAAATCTGAATCTCCTCTTCTTCTTCTTCTTCACAATTAAATATTTGTGTACTTTGATTATGTTGAGTGGCTCACTGACACCATTGTTTATGTTACAGATCCTTGTATGTATTTTTATAGTCATTTATTTATTCTTATGTTATTAAGGATAAATGATAAGATGTAATAATTTTCATATAGTGTTATGATTTGTAATTTTGCCTTTTCTTTTAATAAAACAAATGGTATACTACATTTGAATAACCTCTATACTCTTAAAAATAGATTTATATAAAAATACTATAACATCAAAATACAAGAAAAGTTCTATTCTAATAAATGTTAAAGAAGAATGTTCTAACTGCGCGAAGCGCGGACCCATTTACTAGTTAAGTGATATAATCAAATACACTTTTAACTCTATTTGAGAGATTCTCTAACCGACAACCATCACTATGAGTTACGTGATGTTACATCATCTCACCCACGCTGTCATAACTATCTTATACTGTGCCAGGTTTTAGAATCTCTCAACTAAGTAGATCCACTAAGCAATAAAGATTCATCTAAAAAGTATGATTCTTTTACCCATGTTGGCAAACATGGTTTAAGAGGATTTTGAGTTATCTGAACTCATCCTCATATCAGTGCTCAATACTACTCCAAAAATATATATATTCATGCTCAAATGTATAAAATATACTCTTTCTCTATTTTGAGGTAATTACTCACAATACCCTCTTAAAAGAGGTAACTACTTTAAAATATCTCTGAACTCATAACTCATTCAGAAATCAAAGTTTCTCGTTTCTTAATGTAATAAAATGATACACGTGGGACTTCTTAGTTCCCTTATACTCTTTTTCAAATCATTTTTCAAACTCTTTCTCAAGATTCCTCTTTGCTTTCTCAAAACTCAGTTTAAAACAATTATATTTGTTTAAAAGATTCTCAATAAGAACTCAATGAATACTCAGGGATATGGTCCATGCCAAAAAATTGATATGAATAATCAACTCAATAAATCTCAATACACAATATACAATAATTCAAATATTAGGAATAAAAATTCAATAATCAGGAACTCAAGAACTCAGAACCCAACATCAACTCATATCAAGAATACTCAAATCTAAGGATAGAACCCTAGATTACTCTTTGACATATTTGAAAGTAGATGTAGGGTGTGAGGATGAACTAGTCCAACACTATGATAGTCTTATATATCTGGTTATGAAGTTATTAGACCAAAACCCTTGGTGGAGACTTGATTTTTCTTGAGCCCGAGTAAGAACATTACCTTTCTTGGATGAAATCTTTGGTATTGGAATCTTGATGCTTGATCTTGATAAAAGAAATTCTTTTATGGAGTTCTTAGAGTGGAACAACATGGGAAAACCTTGGGTGGAAGGATTCTCTTAGTATCTTGAATTTTTTACTTGAAGGTTTTAGGGTTCTTGTTGGAGAAGAGGAACCTTAGGTGAGTTTTAAGAGAATTTCTTAATACTTCAATGTTTAGATTGACGATTTTGAGAGGAAAAATAGCTAGTTTTATGATTTACTCAGTTTAAACACTCAAAAATGACTTAGAATATGATTAAAAGCTTAGAATGGGACCAAAATAACCCTAGAACGTGTGCAGGAAGTTGCTAAAAAAATTTGCAGCAAGCCTTCATGGAAGAGTCTACCATTCGTCGGAATTTCTACCGTCTGTAGGTCCAGTCGTAGAACATCAACTGCTTGACAGGGCTTCACTTAAACAAACATACATATTTACTCAAAATGAGGTAAATTTGGTGGCGTTGGAAAAAGGACTCGTATACCTTTAATTTGATAGGCCATAAGTCACCTAATTCATTATGAACTGAGAGATATGGTCGTTTAAAGTTGACCTAAGTAGAATCTTATCTCAAAACTTAATCGGCAAGAAAGCTTTCCACTCAACTTTGTGCTAGGGGTTTCTTGTGACCTTAATTCATCTCCAAATTTATTCTCACACTAAAAATTGACCTTAACACCTAAGTATAATTTAAGAATTAGCTGACACGACCTTACGTAAATGAATAATATTTTGGATCTTAACTTAAATTTTTTTAGTATGTAACAATATCTTCCCCCTTGAGATCATTTGTCCTTGAATGACGGTTAAACTGAGCATGGAAGGGAAATGAGTTACTCTTACTATCTTTTTTACTTCTTAACTTTTCTACTAATATAGGTACTGTGAGTTTTGAAACTGGACTAGAGCACACTTGGTACGAACACTCAAATAAGATTTCAAGATTACAGGTCATGACATGAACTTTCTAAGCATCACTATAGGAGCATCACCTCTCTCTCATCTATCATTACTTAGCTACTATCATCAACATCATTATCGAAACTAAAAGGATCAGAGAATTTAGAGTGAAAGATCATAAGCACAATTCATTCAAGAAATCTGATATAAGAATATGTATGACATAACTTTATTTTGCTAGCCATTGAGGGTAAATCATGAATTCATGAGACTGAGCATACTATGAGATATGAGTGCTTATTTGAATAGGTTCATATCATGAGGCTAATATTCACAATCTTATGAGTAAAATTGAGATCAACGGGCTAAAGTAGTTGCTCCTCATTCTGGGAACTGAGCATAGATATGAATCTATCTGAAGTGTATGAGGATAGGTCATGAACACAATTGTGATATTAGAGGCATCAACTGAATGTTGTAATGGATGGACTTTGAGAAATACTCTAGAGTATGAATGGATTGATAGAACACTATAACTCTTCTGAACACATCACATACCGTCCTTTTAAGTTCATATCTAGCTAACGGGAGGAAACTTGAACTATATTTAAGAGATTCATCATTGGTTGGGCTATATAAAATCTCTTCTACCAAACTCTTAAGGGTAATAAATAATGCTTACATCATCCTACCCCACATTGATAGCTCAACTATACTATCTAAGAACATGAAAAGTCATAAACTTAATTAGAAGTTCGTCTAACTACATACGATCTAGGGTGCACCTCTTAATGATCTTGCTAATCTAATGACTTAGTCACACTTCAATGCTCACATCTAAGAGTCATAATACCACACTTGTATCACTCACATTTATCAAAAAGTAACACCTTAATTCTCTACCTAATTTATGCAATATAATTGCTCACATACTATACTAACTTACGACTACTAGATAAAATTAAGAAATACTCACTCACTAAGACCTATGACAAGTAGTCAATCTTTATCTCTCTGTGTACATACTTACAGTTTACCGTCACGTTCCCTTTCACAGCTTAAGTACTATTTACCCTTTCATTAAACATCATTGCCTAATTAGTTCTATAACTCTCTGGATATCATGGGCTCTCCCTAAAAAATCATAATTCTAGCTTAGATCTATCACCTCATGAATACTCTGATCTTTTATTCACACCTATACTTTGTCAATGCTAATGCATTGACACCTTATCATAAAGTCCTTTCTAGTTAAAGTATACTCTAACTCATCCTGACTAGTAACTATTACTCTACCTTTTATCATGAAATTCAAACAAAATTACCACTCATTAGCCCACACATAAGGGGAAAACTCCTCATTAATGACTTACTAGGTAAATTGGTACAACTTAAATACTCTACTCAATAACTATCCCCATCTCTTAAGTTACTACACTTTCAAATGTGTACTTCTAACTCTGGGCACTTCTACTACTACTGGCTCATAACATTGCAACTCATATTATCTTTCGCGTGATAATACTACTCAAGCGCTCTAAAACACACTCCTCTCATAAAGGGAATCATTTGAAACATGGTTTAGAGAAGAGAATTTGAGAGCACATCTTGCTTTTAGCTCGAATGCACGAGTCATATGAATAAGGGTGCACTCTTTCAAATCAATACACTTAAGCTCACTCACGGGCTTCTCTCAAACCCCTCCACAATATCATGACTTTTTGAAGACTTTATCTGAAAGTAACTCATCGATAAGGATCTGACTTTTCTTTTCAACCACCTTGAGTATGAGGGGTAGTCAAAGAGATTTGAGAAATGCATAGGTTTGAATACGTTCCTCATGACACATGTCTATTGCACGATTTAGAGTATGAAAGAATGAAAACTTTTCTTAAATGTCTATAGATCTACATCTATAGAAGTGGGGCCCTCACAACCATAAATAATATACTACTGACACAGCTTCATAGACACCCTAGGACGCTTGAGCTCTGTGCTCTAATACCAAGTTTTTCATGACCTGAGCCTACTTCCAAGATGTGGCCGACACTCGAGAATCATTATTGGTCCCAAGTGAACCCTCATCCTAGTTGACTACAAGCGGAAAACCAATTCAAGCATACACAAGCATCAAAGTGAAAGAATTACTAAATCAACAGTGTATCAAATCTCAAAGCTCTTTAAATATACTGAGTATTAAACATACGTTTTAAAGAAATCCTCTGAAACTGAAAGACTCTCCAAAATTGTCTATCTATAAAGCCTTTGTTGTACAAAGATGAGTATCAAGACAATACCCATGACTCCTCAAGAGAACTACTACTAACAACTCATAAAACTAGAGTTCTCTGAAACAAGGAGGTCTCACTCAAAAGCTAATGAGCAGATGAAGTGATCTCAACAGACTCTTATTGAGGATCTTAAGAACCTGTATCTGCATCATTAAAATATGCAAGTTGAATGACAGTAATATATTGAATGTACGAGTATGTAATATAGCTGAATAACAAATAACTAAATGAAAAGACCGCAATAGATATAAATATATACTTAACTAATGTAATGAAATACGGAAGTGAAATCATTAAAACTTCAGCGAAATACTTACTCATCTCTGAACTTAACATATTAAGTGATATGATAAAAATATACTTTTAACTCTATTTAGGAGGTTCTCTAACCGACAACCATCACTATAAGCTACATAATGATACATCGTCTTACCCACGCTGCAAGAAATGTCATATATACCGTGTCACGTATTGAACCTCTCAACTAAGTGGATCCACTAAGCAATATAGATTTATCTAAAAAGTATGATCATTTATCCATGTTGGCAGGCATGGTTTATGAGGATTTTGAATTGTCTGAACTCATCCTCATATCGATGCTTAATACTACTTCCAAAATATATACTCATGCTATAAAATATATTATTTCTCTGTTTTGAGGTAATTACTCAAAATATATTCTTTAAAGAGGTAACTGCTCTGAAATATCTCTAAACTCATAACTCATTTAGTTATCAAAGTTTCTCTTTTCTCAATGTACTAAAATGATACATTTGGGACTTCTTAGTTTCCTTATACTCTTTTTCAAACCATTTTTCAAACTATTTCTCAAAATTCCTCTTTGCTTTCTCAGAACTCAGTTTAAAACAATTATGTTTGTTAGAAATATTCTCAATAAGAACTCAATGAATGCTCAGAGATAGGGTTCATGCTGAAAAATAGACATGAACAATCAACTCAATAAATCTCAATGCACAATATACAACAATTCAATAATTAGAAACAGAAATTCAATAATCAGGAACTCAAGAACTCAACATCAACTCATCTCAAGAATACTCAAATCTAAGGATAGAACCCTAGATTACCCTTTTACTGATTTGAAAGTAGATGTAGGGAATGAGGATGAACTAGTCCAACACTATGATAGTCTTACATGCCTGATTATGAAGCTATTAGACCGAAAACTTTAGGGGAGACTTGATTTTTCTTGACCCCAAGTAAGAACACTACCTTTCTTGGATGAAATCCTTGGTCTTGGAATCTTGATGCTTGATCTTGATAAAAGAAATTCTTTTATGGAGTTCTTAGAGTGGAATAACATGGGAAAACCTTGGGTGGAAGAATTCTCTTAGTATCTTGAATTTTTGACTTGAAGGTTTTAGGGTTCTTGTTGGAGAAGAGGATCCCTAGGTGAGCTTTAAGAAAATTTATAAATACTTGAATGTTTAGATTGATGATTTTGAGAGGAAAACTAGTTAGTTGAATGATACACACAATTAAAACACTCAAGACCCACTTAGAATAGGGTTAAAAGGCTTGGGAAAGGACAAAAATAACCCTAGAACGTGTGTAGAAAGTTTCTGGAAAAAAAAGTTGTCGCAAGACTTCACGAAAGGGTCTACCATTCGTCGAAATTTCTACCATCCATACGTCTAGTCTTGGAACATCAACTGCCTGACAGGGCTTCACTAAAATGGGCATAAATTTTTACTCTAAACTAAAATTTGAGGCAAACTTAGTGGTATTGGAAAGATGACTCTACCTTTAATTTGATAGGTCATGGGTCACCTAATTCACTATGAGCAAAAAGATATGGTTGTTTGAAGTTGACACAAGTATAATCTTATGTCAAAATTTAATCGGTAAGGAAGCTTTCAACTCAGCTGTGTGCTAGGGGTTTCTTGTGACTTTAATTCATCTTTAAATTTATTCTCACATTAAAAAAATGACCTTAACACCTAAGTATAATTTAAAAATTACGCGACACGACCTTGTGTAAATGAAGAATAGTTCAGATCTTAAGTTGGAAATTTTCAAGTTGTTACATGAGCATTCTCACACAAATTCATCCCCATCACCATACACACAATTAATACAATTGACACCTCCAAGGTTATGATATTCATTCTATAGTTGGAAAAGCTTAGGCAAAAGCACAAAGAAAAGAATAAAATGATTAAAGAAGAAGAAAATAAAGGTGTCTGATACTATCTTCATGAATGACTTACATTCACAAATCTCTTTTTCCTCAAAACAACAATATCCACAAAAAAAAAAAAAAATAAGAAGAGAGATTTGTGACAGTATAAATCATTCATGAAAATGGTATTAGACACATTTATTTTCTTCTTCCTTAATTATCTTAGTCTTTCCTTTGCGCATATGCCTATATATTTCCAACTCTTACATGGCTATCACAACTTTGGAGGTGACAATTGTATTAGGCCAAACACATATGCAGATCCTTAAACTTGTTCTTAAATTTCATTTTAGCACTTCAACTCAACCTTGTTCCTTTTCCAATTTTTATGTTTCATTTTGACACTTCTAAGTGATGTGACAGAGTGTGTGCATCACACTTTCTCTAAGAGAGTAAAAGACAAAAAAAAGTTTTTAAAAAAAATAATAAGAAGATTAACCCTTCAACTCTATTTTATGTACCATAAACACAAAATACTAATTTTATGATTTCTTTATTTCTATATATGCTTTCAACTATAATTTTGCATTTTAAAAAGTCTATTGAGTTTCAACATTTTTTTATAGTGTTATTAATTAGCAATGAACATGAGTTTTTTTTTCTACTCGTATTTACTTTAATGAAAAATTAGAAAACTGGTATTTGAGTTAGTCAAAATAGATTAGATATGAAAAAATATATGTGGTGTTATTTAATTTAATTAATTATTTTTAAAAAAAATCAACACACTTTTGTCGATTATTTTTCACACAATAATGTACTGAAACTTTAAAAAAATAATTGAAGTTCATCCATTATTTTTTATAAAAAAAAAAGATATGACGTTGATTTTTAAAATGAAAAAGTGGAAATGAATAACACAAATAAAAATGAAGAAACTTGTCATTAAAGTAGGGATAAGGGTCTGAAAAATACCCCAACTTTGGTTGGATTTGCTGTTGCGATACTAAACTTTCATGAGGACCTATTACCTCCCTAGACTATTTAATATCGTATTTTAAACATATATATTTTCCCACGTAGACATAAAAAATAATGCAAAATTATAAATATTAATGTGTCCACGTGGACACATATATACCTTTAAAATACACTATTAAATAGTTCAGGGGGTAAAAAATACGGTATTAAATAGTCTAGGAAGGTAATAGATCCATATGAAAGTTTAGTATCGTAACAACAAATCCGACCAAAGTTGGGGTATTTTTCAGACCCTTATCCCTTAAAAATACAACATAAAAAGTTTCTTCATTTTTATTTATGTTCTTCATTTCCACTTCTTCATTTTAAAAATCAACGTCATATCTTTTCTTTTTTAAAAAAAAATAATGGATGAACATCATTTTTTTTATTTGTTTAGAGTTTCTGTACATTATTGTGTGAAAAATAATCGACAAAAGTGTGTTGATTTTCTTTTTAAAATAATTAATTAAATTAAATAACATCACATATTTTTTTTCCATAGCTAATCTATTTGGACTAACTCAAATACCAACTTTCTAATTTTTCATTCAACTAAATACGAGTAAAAAAAACTCATGTTAATTGCTAATTAATAACACTATAAAAAAATATTGAAACTCGATAGACTTTGTTGGGTTGTCATTGATTTTCTTAAGAAAGAAAATTGACGCACTTTCGTCGGTTATTTTTCACGCAAAAATACAGAGAAACTCTCAAAAAGAAATTGTTACTTTTAAAAAAAAAAAATCAATGATCATCCGTCAATTTGAATTTTTTTACAATAATTAACGGATGAACGACGATTTTTAAAATGCAAAATTGCAGTTGAAGAGCATATATAGAAATAAAGAAATCAAAATTAGTATTTTGTGTTTAAATGGTACATAAAAAAAATAGAGTTGAAGGGTTAATCTTTTATTATTTTAAAAAAAAACTTTTTTGTGTCTTTCACTCTCTTAGAAAAAGTGTGATGCACACACCCTGCCACATCACTTAGAAGTGCCAAAACGAAACATAAAAATTGGAGTTAAAGGGTTAAAATGAAACAAGATTGAGTTGGAGTGCCAAAATGAAATTCAGGGATAAGTTTAAGGGTCTGCATATGTGTTTGGTCATTGTATTAATTGTGGGTGAATGTCATGGGGGGATGAGTCTGTGTGATAATTCCCATAGCACCCTAGAATCATACATGCAATGACAATGATTTTATCCCCGGATGCAATCAGGAAAGAAATCTAGTTGAAAAACTTGAAGTTCATTAGTATAACTACACTTTTCAATCATAAAATAAAGGTAATGGAATGAACTGAATCTTTCACACAAGAATATATCAGTCAAAATTAATATTTACTCGACACATAGACTTGTATAGTTACGTGCGTTTGCTCCGACTCTTTCATGTCATTTGAGAACAACTAAGAAGAAAATAAATAGTTGTAAAAAAAAAAGTGACATAGAATGCCTAATTAAGGAAAAAAGTATTATATTAAGGACTACTCACCTTATAAAAGAATCAATTGTTATTTGTCAAAATGGGAGAAGTGATATGTAAAGCTCTCACTGATGAGTTCACAAATTGGACTCATTTAGGGCTTTATTTCGATAGAAATAGTGTCCTCAAATGCTTATTTTGTCTCAATAGCTTATTAAAACTCTTAAATTTTAGGTATTTGAAATTTTAGTGGAAGCATGGACACTTAGATGCAAAAAGGAACAAAAAGGCTGAAAAGAACGAAGAAGCTGAAGCATGAACATCGCCAAGAACCTTTGGTGATTCGCCGAAAGGATAGACTCCGCCCTTTGTTCCAGTATGCAAAGCCTTGAAAGAAGAGGATGAAAAAGGCGATGAAAGAAGCAGTCGGCGCTTCACCGAATAGTTTCACGAAGCAGTACTATACCACCCAATGGTCCAGAACGTGAAGATGCTGAAGGCAAGCATGAAACGGCGATAAAACAGAAGAAGGGCGAGTCGCGAGTCATTCGGCAGCATCAACTAACTTCGCCGAAAGATCCGCCAGTGCTATTTTCTGAAGTCTATAAATACTGAACTCTTTATTAATTTTATAAGTTCCGAACCATTATTATTATTTTCATAATAGAATAGTACTTTTTAGATATTTTCTCTCAAGTTTGGAGAGGGTTTTGTGGGAGACTTGAAGAGAGAAGGATTTCATCTTCCCCAAGTTGGAAGTGGGTCTTCTCCATTCTTCTTCCTTTGCTTAAACCAAGGTTTAATTTCTTATACCCATTTGATTTTAGTAGCATGTTAGGTGTATTTTGTTATTTCTTGATGTGTGGCTAAAAACCCCCATTATTGGGATGTGATTTAGCAAATATGTGTTGATATTGTTATTGGGTCTTGCTTGCTGATAGGGTAGATGTATTTTATTGGTGATTCCATCTAGTGGTTGTTGTTTAATTTAATGGGTTTGTAGTTGCAAATACAAAACCACCTATGTGTTTTCGGCTTGCCCGAAAGGGAGGTCGCGAAACCAAGAGCACTAGACTGATGGCCTAAGAAGTGGGTCGACATGAGGTTCAGCCCAATAGGGTGAGCCCTAGTCCCATATCCTAACACTCAGCTCGAGAGAGTGAGTGGGGTAAGGTGTAGGCTGGTCTTCATGCGGCAAATGGGTGTCCGAGAGGAACCCATTTGAAACGGGGTAAATTGCCCGAGAGGGAACTTATTTCCATCTAAAGCTTAGCCTAGTCACTATTATCTTGCAAATTTCCTATTGAAAGCATGTACCCAATGATTTATCTCAACTTGTATTGCGGTCACACCCCAATAACATTCCCACATACTTGATTTTCTTCTTAATTTTTGCTGCTTTTATTACTTGTGACAAAACCCCCAATCGATATTTGACACTTTTGTGTCACCCCATTTAATTTACTATATTTTTAATCGTTAATGTCTTTAGCTACGACTAGTTAGAGCTTAATTTTATTTTTCTATTAATTCTCAAAGCCACTCCCTTGGGACACGACCCTAACCTTTAGTTGGGTTACTATACTATCGACGATCGTAAACACTCGAACCATAGGTTAGTGTCGTTGTTCACGATAAGCATCAAAATTGCGCAGCTGCCGGGGAGTGGTGTTATTTGAAAATTTTTAGATTAGTAAAATTTTTGTTCTTCGTAGTCGTAATTTACTAACTTAATTCTTAGTTTTGTTTTGTGATTTGTCGGAATCTAAACAAGGGAAAGCAAGAAATATTCGGGAGTTGATAGAGTTTTCTCCATTAGAGGTAATGATGTATCGGGATCATATCCTAACCTTCAAGCAATTGGAGGATGAGCGACTCCATGAGACGTGGGCAATATTCAATGAACTGCTAACCCAATGCCCCATTCATGAACTTCACAGTACAATCCTCATTGATTGTTTCTACCGAAGTCTTGGCCCTAGAAGCAAGATGTTGGTTGACCAATCCTTCCTGGCGGAACATTAAAGCAGCCATATATAATAACAGTCCAACTGCTCGATAATATGGCTAAAATGAGCCAAGGGGTTGAAAAGGACCCCTTAATGACCACACTAATGACCCAAATGGGTGAGTTAAAAAGAAATATGGTGAAGGTCGAAGCTCATTGCAAAAGGAAGGATAAATACATTCTCCCTCATAATAGAAGAAACAATGAGAACAAGGAGATCAAGCGCATCGAGGGAATACTCTCAACAATTCTCCACAAGGTGACCGAGCAAGACAAACAACTCGAGGGATTGAAATAAGACATCGAAGGAATGAAACAAATTATTTGGTCTCATTCCAAAGCTGTCCAACTGCTCAAGGACCTAATGAGTCATGTGTTGCCTCAACTCCATCAGCAGAGAAACAGGGGGTGGCCTAATGAGGACCTGGCTAACCCCAACAACGAAAATTGAGCAAAGATTTGCGTCGTGCCACGACGGTAAATAAGGCGCTTATTGGGAGGCAACCCAAGGTCTTAAACGTTTAGGATTTTACTTTTATGAATAATGGTGTGTTGTGTTGCAGGTTAAAACGAGGAAAGTGTGGAAAATTTCAGGTTGGCGAGCAGAAAGTCCATTTTGCGAGTCGCCAAACAGGTCTTTGAGCCTGACTGGATCCGTTGTTTGGCTCAATACAAGAGTCGTACAGAGCCTGTAAAACTTGGTGGACTCGAAAAGCAACTCAACGCATCGCTAATAAGTTTGGCGATCTCGATGCAGACCGCCGAATTCACCCACTGAAAATTGAAGATTTCTGAAGAAAGGGCTGGATAAATGACCACTCGGCAAAACGCCG
Organism: Solanum acaule; assembly: GCA_036250505.1. Lineage (NCBI taxonomy): Eukaryota > Viridiplantae > Streptophyta > Magnoliopsida > Solanales > Solanaceae > Solanum > Solanum acaule. The sequence goes on along the minus strand of JAJOOR010007523.1, from coordinate 10,932 downwards.
AATGGGTTGGCGAGTGTGACTAACGTCGCTGAATGGACACAAATTGAACAACGTATATGGCCAATAATCACACTTTTTCATTCTTTCTCACTTTCAAACTCCATAACTTCACACCAAGGTAGTAACTTACATTTTCTCACTTTAAATTAGTAGTTTAGTAACGGATTAGTGCTTGGAACTTGGATTTTCGTTGCCGCCTAGCATTACAACTTTGTTTACTCAGCAAAAAGGTTAGTTTCTGAAAACCCTTCGTTCGCTCTCAAAACGATAGACCTCATCTGCAACTTAGGAGTCCACTAATGCATGTTAGATCTCTCTGATATGAGTAGACATTTTCGAGTACCTGCTTTTGTTTTGTAAGTTGGGGCCTATTTGCTTTTACTGTTCGACTTTTTTTCACTCTGCTTACTTTGAATCTAAATGTGGAAAACTATGCATAATGGGTGTTGACCATGAATGGGTGCTATGGTTATGGGCTAAAATTTCATTAATGCTTGGTTTAATTTTTCTTTTGAGGTTTGTTCGATCGATTTTGAAAAGTGAGTTGAATCTCAGGCACGTTAAGTCAGTCGGCGAGCTGAGTTGAGCTCGCCGAATCACTCAGCGGTTCGCCCCCTAGACCTAACTCGCCTTTAAACTCTTATCTTAAGTGTTGTGGGTTCTGTAACTTTTGGTGGACATACTTATGATCGCCAAAGAGGTTTGGCGATTCGCTGATTAGATCGGCGAGTCTGTCTGAAATTTGTGCTACAATGTAATTACTTACTATTCTCTCTCTAACGTTTTGCAGATATGGCCAAACAATCGACTAGAGGGAGGGAGAAAGGAATTGTGATCAGAGAAAATACACCTCCACCCAGGGGCAAGGCTACCACAACTTCAAAAATCAAGGGAAATGGCAAAGCCCTCGAATTATCTGACGCAAGCTCTGACAGCACATGCTTCTACACTATCGAGCCACCCACATATAACAGTAAGAGTATAGAGTCTGATGAAGATTACCAGATAGAGGAAAGGAGGGCTGAGTTACGATCCAAAAGGATACATGATCCATATCGGACCAGAGATAGTCAATCTACCACTCCAACTTCTCCAGCTCCAGGGCAAGCATTAGTGCTGGCACATCTAGTACAAAGCCCCAAACATGGATCAATGAATAGATCAAAAGTGTATGGTCTGAGGATGATCATTGATGAGAAACGACTTTCCATATATGGGGTTATTGATAGGCATCCAGAAGTGATGGAGTGCCTGAAATACTACAAATTCCAAATCTTCACAAGACATCGCGGCTTTTACATACCAAGCTAGGTTAGAGAGTTCTACAATGCATACAGTGCATTAGTAACTCAACAGAAAAGGCTAGTCTCATCGTTTAAAGTAGTTGACCACGTGGTTGTCAGAGAAAGGAAAGTATCCTGTGACGGTGAAACTATCAACATAGCTTTGGGAATGTCCAATAAGATTGATGACCACTACCAGCACTTGATCAGGATTCAAAAGCTGGATGCAATGAAAAAGTGGTTAGCCCCGCTAGTCTCAGATGATAATGCTCCAACATGGTTATCAGAAGGAGTTCCAATTGAGAAGAAAAATCTGAACATAGCTGCACGATACTGGTTCGGATTCATTAGCAGCACAATTATGCCATCACAGAATGAATTAATTATTCGTCATACTAAGGCAGTTTGTCTTGGATGCATCATGGGAAAAACCAGGATAAATCTTGGGAAGATCATTTCCAAACCAGGATAAATATTGGGAAGATCATTTCCTCTGAAATCCATATGCGTGCAAAGCAGGGCCAGACATCTCTCCCTTTCCCGATATTAATCACTGAATTATGCAAAAGAGCTTGGGTTCCTGGAGATGCAACGAAGGATGTGGAATTGGATGCCACCGCCTCCACCAATATCCAAAAGATCGAAGCTGAATATCTTAAGGACCAGGCAGAAATGAAACAGAAGGAAGCTGTGACCACTAGATCTATACCTGCAGAGGCATCTTTGCCTACTCCGGCCCTAGGCCTTGAGGTATATCTGATGTCATTACCATTCCTTTTGACTCTACAGGTTCCTACGCTGCTTCATTACCACCCAGACTTTCAGTTGATATTGCCCTCTGTGAACCGATCACTCAAGCATCCTTAATCTGAATGGGACAGCTTGCCCAAACTGCTAATTGTCGGACTGCCAACATAGAGAACTCCATTCCAGGCATGATTCAGGTTGCCCTCGACAATGTTGTGAAACCACTGAGCACTACTATTGATGCTCTAGAGGCCAGGATGTTAGTATGTGAGCACGATCAAGGAGCCACAGAGGAAATAATAGTCGTAAAGGCCATCATTGCAGAGCTGAAGAAAGATGTGGACTACCTAAAGTCCACTGATATATCTATGATCTTTGGAACAGTGGACTGTTCAAGATGCGCCCGAAATACCTCAGAATGCCGCAAGACATGGAGATGGAATGGAACATATAGTTGATCCTAAATCGGAGGCAGAAACTGACAAAGAGATATTTGAGGAAGCTACAGCGGATGACATAGTCGATACTGAAGAAATCATGATAAATGTTGTTGTGCAAGCCTCTTTAGCAAAGTCTCCTGCTGCGGGATCCAGTGAAGCTGGTCCTTCTGGTGGTCACTCCGGATACTGATGCCATGACAGATGGAGTAATCACATAGCCAGGATCCCCTCTTTACCTCCCTCTTTGTTCTTAGTTATCTTTTACAAGTCTGACTTAAAAATACAGTTATGAGCTTCCCCTGCCTATGAGAAGGGGTCTCCCCCTATCAACTATCTTATTCAACAACAAATTTTGGATTATGTATTACTTGCATTTAAAGACAAACGCTCTTATTTGTGGTGGGGTGAGGCCCACCTTGTTTTGCTTGTTTCGAATACTTGTGTTTTGATGTACATTTGGGTCATCTGTCTTTAATTGTGTTTTTAAAATTGCTTTGCGATTGTTTGAGCTCATGGCTCTCTTTTATTTTTAATTGCAAATGATTTTTTACCTTTCCGAAATTTTTTGAATTTTTTGCACATTTTTGCCACCCTTCGTGAGTTGAATGTGGTTGTTCTTTCACAAAAATTTGAGTCTCGATTTCGATCAATACCGATGACTTGAATAGTGCTCTCAATTGAACGAACATGAATGTGCGGCTACGATGAGGCCAATGAAGTTGCATAAACAATATGTGAACTCTTTGCATCTCGTTGTGATTAGCCATTTATCGAATTGATTCTCTTGTAATGACCATTGCACACTAGTGAAAGTGTGTAGTCTTGTTTACTTTAAGTGTCAATGCCTTGTGTGATTAGCTTGCTTTGAACCATAATGAATAAACCTAGAATTTGCCCTGTTAGTATGATTGATTTAGAATGGTGTCCTCTTGATATGATCTTAGGCAATTTTAAAGAGTGTGAGCCAAATTTGACATATACCTCTTTTGTGGCCTACCCGTGAGCATGTGAAACTCTTTTGAACACCCTTTGAGCCTTACCTTTCTTTGGAACAACCTTGATGAACCCTAAACCTTACTTGACCCGCTACCTATAATCCTCTTAATTTGTGGTTTAGTGAATAGCCAACTTAGGCCAAAGGTGTGGTGAAAGGGAAAAGGAGAAGTCAAGAAGTGCAAGAAAAGTGCCCATTAACCCATGGTATTGCATAAAAATGGAACCCCTTCAAAAAAAATTGAAATGTGGAATGAAGTACGAAAGAAATCGGGTTTCCAAGCAATCCATGGAGGTGAATAAAAAGATGACTTAGAAGCACTAGAAAAAGAATCGATAAAGGAAAAGAAGGGAATGCCTTGAGAATACCACATCCCACGAGGAAGGAGCCACTGAGCCTAAATGACCATACCTTTGCACTCATCCCCATTACAAGCCTTAGAAAGACCTTTTTGATCTTGAGTAAACCGAATCGAAAGTCGATTGGAAAATAAGGGCAAACCTATGGGTGAAAACATGCATTGTGTTCCTCTTTTTGAGTGTGAGCGTTGCATCGGATTCCTGATCTTGAATTGATTAACCTCTGTGTGTGAATATGGAATCATTTTTTCATGTGAGGGCATTTAGATACTTTTTGTTGAGCTTGAACTGACACAAATAGCAAGTATTGCGAGCATGAGAATCTTTGGTAATAGTGTGTCACAGCTTGAATCTTTAAGTACACAATTGATCCTTGCATAAGTAAATTGAGTCTTGTTGTGTGCACTCATGATTGAGTCTTGTGTAGCACTGTGTGAGACACCCTTTTTGAACGGTTGAACTTGAGTTTGCTTGAGGACAAGCAAAAGTTTAAGTTGGGGGTGTTGATGAGTCCACAAATTGGACTCATTTAGGGCTTTATTTTGATAGAAATAGTATCCTCAAATGCTTATTTTGTCTCAATAGCTTATTAAAACTCTTAAGTTTCAGGTATTTGAAGTTTTAGTGGAAACATGGACACTTAGGCGCAAAAAGGAACAAAAAGGCTGAAAAGAACGAAGAAGTTGAAGCATGAGCATCGCCAAGAACCTTTGGCGATTCGCCGAAAGGACAGACTCCGCCCTTTGTTCCAGTATGCGAAGCCTTGAAGGAAGAGGATCAAAAAGGCGATGAAAGGAGCAGTCAGTGCTTCGCCGAATAGTTCCGCGAAGCAGTACTATTCTGCCCAATGGTCCAGAACGTGAATATGCTAAAGGCAAGCATGAAACAGCGATGAAACAGAAGAAGGGCGAGTCGCTGAGTCATTCGGTGGCATCGACTAACTTCGTCGAAAGATCCATCAGTGCTATTTTTTGAAATCTATAAATACTAAAATCTTTATTAATTTTATAAGTTCCGAAACATTATTATTATTTTCAGAATAGAATAGTACGTTTTAGAAATTTTCTCTCAAGTTTGGAGAGGGTTTTGTGGGAGACTTGAAGAGAGAAGGATTTCATCTTCCCCAAGTTGGAAGTGGGTCTTCTCCATTCTTCTTCCTTTGCTTAAATCAAGGTTTAATTTCTTATACCCATTTGATTTTAGTATCATGTTAGGTGTATTTTGTTATTTCTTGATGTGTGGCTAAAAACCCCCATTCTTAGGATGTGATTTAGCAAATATGTGTTGATATTGTTGTTAGGTCTTGCTTGTTGATAGGGTAGATGTATTTTAATGGTGATTTCACGTAGTGGTTGTGGTTTAATTTAATGGGTTTGTAGTTGCAAATACAAAACCACCCATGTGTTTTTGGTTTGCTCGAGAGGGAGGTCGCGAAACCAAGACCACTAGACTGATGGCCTAAGGAGTGGGTCGACATGAGGTTCAGCCCGAGAGGGTGAGCCCTAGTCCCATATTCTAACACTCAGCTCGAGAGAGTGAGTGGGGTAAGGCGTAGGTTGGTCTTCATGCGGCAAATGGGTGTCCGAGAGGAACCCATTTGAAACGGGGTAAGTTGCCCGAGAGGGAACTTATTTCCATCGAAAGCTTAGCCTAGTCACTATTATCTTGCAAATTTCCTATTGAAAGCATGTACCCAACGATTTATCTCAACTTGTATTGCGGTCACACCCCTAGAACATTTCCCCATACTTGATTTTCTTGTTAATTTTTGTTGTTTTTACTACTTGTGACAAAACCCCCAATCGATATTTGACACTTTTGTGTCGCCCCCTTTAATTTACTATGTTTTTAATCGTTAATGTCTTTAGCTAAGACTAGTTAGAGCTTAATTTTATTTTTCTATTAATTCTCAAAATCACTCCCTTGGGACACGACCCCAACCTTTAGTTGGGTTACTATACTATCAACGATCGTAGACACTCGAACCGTAGGTTAGTGTCGTTGGTCACGATAAGCATCACTCACACAGAGGGAATTTGAGGAATCCATGTTTGTAGATGAATCATAATTTTCAAGCTTCCATATCACCTATAAAATGCATCAAACTTGTCTATGAAATCTTGACAAATAAACAACTTTCATGTTATATTATGAGCATTTATAGACTACTTTGGGAGGATTATTTAGTAGCAAGAGGACACAGATTTAGAAAATTCAAGTTCCATAATTGTGTTCATCGTAGAATTTGAGTATATCGCTAGTCGGTCAACTCTTTTGTCCCTTTGAGGCTCAGTTAGTGGATCCACATTAGAAAGAAAGATTATATACCATGACAAGGTATAGGGAAACCCTCCCAACAGAGTTAGTTATTGGACTCGATGTTGCTCACATGGTTTATGTCGGTTGTAAGAAACTCCCCCAAAATAGTAAAGTTATATTATTTTTCAATATTCCCTATTATTGCATATATCTATTTTTAAAATTTTATTGTTAAAGCACATATGCATGTTTTACCATATCCAGTTGACTTTGTTTGAGTCTATCTGCAAAGCTCTTTATTTAACTCAGTATGTTTAGTTTAGCTAGTTGTTTCATTCAACTATTTTACATACCGTACATTTCATGCAGTGACGTCATTCGATGTTGTATCATTATATGATGTAAATTCATATATTCAAGATTTATAGTAGGCACATCATTAGGATCACATTCTCTATCTTTGGTAAGACCTCCTTGCTTTTGGAGGACTCCAATTTATCATGAGAATTACTTGTTTGTCTATGTCATTAGTAGAGTATTCAGGCAGCTTGTGATATTATCCCGATAACCTATCTTCAGTATGTTAAAGGCTTCATAGATGAGTCGGATGATTTATAGCTTTCTCCATTGTTTCATAAACATATGCATATGATACAAATTTTCATATTTTTAACTATAAAGTTATTGCGTTCGTTTCTTCTAAGTTATTTTATGATCATCTTTTAACAATTGATAGTATGCCAAGTCAAGGTTTCGCTCGGACCAGCAATAATTCTGAGTGTCGATCACATGCAGAATATAGACTTGGGTCATGACAACAATAGTACTTCGACATGCTTGTGATTGTATAAGCAAAAGAAACAGTCAATATTGACCTCACATCATTAAATTTTTGTGACTGATCCAATACGAAAGTCCTCATCTTATCTAGAGCAAGCATTGGATCAAGAGGGTATGCAATTGCATGAAAAGTCTCAACATTTGGTATAATGTATAACTATAAAGGTACGTGAAAGGGCACAATAGCAAAGTAAAATATATAAATAAGTATTATAGTGATGAAAGATAACTGCAAAGCAGAGACAATCTAGAGACCCACTCACGAGTTCACATAAACCCAATAGCTTATGTTTAGACCTTATAATTAAAAACTTAACATACTAAATATCTAGAAAGGACTGCATAAAGTCGAAATGGATTGCAGAAACTTGTAGAAGATAATTGAAAGTCGAAAGGACACTAAGAAAATTCAAATCAAAGTGAAAAGGGACTTGATAATTGTGGAGGATTAGCAATAAAAGATTATTCATCTAAGTAGAAAAGAAATCTCCCAAAATTGGTATTGTTGGGGTTTGTATTTTTCTGCCATATACACTATAAAATATCGACTATACCTCTTGGTTGTGTTTACTATATGAATTATCTATCCATCTTTTAGGTTCGTTTGATCTCGATATTGATGAATAATTTGTACTTTGAGGTGACAGTGAGGTTTTCAAATTTGTATTTTTCTTCCGTTTTTCTTTGGATATGAACAACAGATATTGACTTAGCTGTTTTTGGCTGGTGCCAAGTGCTAATGTGACCGCTTTTGCAGTCCGCAGAGCTAGACGCTTTAGCGGCTCCGTAGCAATATCTGGCCTCCTAGGCTTGGCTGGTTTAGAGGCCTAGGACCGCTCTAGCGATAGGCGTTTTAGCAGAATCCATTCTCAAAGTAATATGTAACCTTACTTCTTCAAAATTTTAACGTAAAGAAAAGAATATTTCATGCAATTAGTAAGGAAAGAACATTATGCTATGATTAAATTTAGTTCCCAAAGAAAAATCAAAACAGTTTTTTCAAGTCAAAATCATGAAAGATCAACTAGTCACTAATGGGAAGAAAAGACTCACAAACTTTTTTGCCTTAATAATTTTAACACTTCTTATACAACACAACCTTCAACTGCACTTCACCTACACACTACAGCAAATAAGGACCTAAAATTGACAACTTTAGTGACTTTACAACTCTGACAAGGACAAAAAAATAAAGGCAAGCAACAAAAACCAATGCATCTGCCTATACCTGCATATGACCACACTAGAAGCCTTTTGGCATAATAAAAATACCTCCCAAGTTGAGCAGGAGAGGAAAAAAGAATAAATTGAACCGGACAACAAACAGCTACGATTGTCCAAAAGCAAGCGGACAAAAATATACACTAGCCGTTTAAATGCAACAATCAATGTATGCACAAGTTCTGCTTGTTCCTTGATGTGCAGGAGCGTCAGCTCTCTGGAGCTATGCAAACATTCATCAATCTCCATGTTGAATTGTATATTTAGAACAACCATCAACTAGACCGTTGATGTAAGAATACAAATCCTGAATTCTCACGGATTAATGGAGGAGGTTCAACATCACCAATGTCTATTTGTTGCATCGTTTTGGAGATGTCATCCACGGAGAATGGAATGCTGCGTCATAATTTAAGACAAGATATTGAATTTGAGGTGCTCAATAAAATGTACATGTATACCAAAGATTGAGGATGAGATATTTAATAAACGATACCTCGAATCATCATCCAACAAAAAGGAACTGCTGACAGCATTATTGGAGTCCTCTGTCATCCTAACTCTCATACTTGAAATAACCTGTCAGTTGAAGGTAAAGCATAAAACCCATAATCAGGAACCAAGCGAACTGTTTAATAACAAGACCAAAAACTACTGTAAACCTACATAGGCATCCAAACTGTAGGTGCAACCGTGCAAGAACTTACATCTGAAGAAACAGTGTGGGTTCCGTATTTGTCATCCCAGTACATAGTGCTGATCCTATACAGTTGTTGTATGCTAAGCACCTAATAAAAGAATAATATAAATTAAAGCAGCATGCGAGAAGTCAAAAGAAACAAATGTTTTTTTTTTCTTTTCATAGGTAAAAGAAAGAAGCAAATTTATGCAGAAAAAATGGGAAGAATGGAGGAGAAGTATAGAAAAATGACTCCTTACTGGACAAAGTTCATTAGTGATTTCATTCAATGACTTTTTGGGCTTTTGATGTATAACCTGCGAGAAATTGAGAGAAAAAAAAAGAGTCAGATAAAAGCACCACATCATACAAAAATTCATTTAGCACATAGCCCCGAAATCAGTTTCTTACTAGGAATCCAATTGCCTGTCTAATGTGCTTCAACTCGTCCCATGCTGAGCCTACAAACTGGACATGAAAATACAGAAATAAGATGCTGAATAGCACTAAGAACTGAAAAGATACAGTAGAACATGCTTACTTCTTCAGTTGCATAGCAGCACCACTGTTCCAATTCAGCCAACCCGGCTTTCACGAACTCTCCATTACTAAATGAGCAACACTCACGCCTCAAAAGAAGACTGAATGTAAAGAAGGTTAACACACAGATACATAAGAAGGTGACAATGTACCGAATGAAATCTATTTAATGTAAAAACATACAACTATTTACCTGTTGAAAAGTTGAACATTGATAAAGGAAAATATTTGAGTGAAAACCTTCCGAACTAAGAAGGGAGGAACCTACATAGGTGGAGCAATGGAAACATATAAACATCAAGGAGACAAAATGACAGTTGCTATTATTTAACACTTCAATCTCTAACTTACATGGTTTGATTTCATCATCATCAAGTAGTTGTTCAAACTTTTTACAATGCTTTGCCAATGAGCAAATAGAGCTTGCTGGGCAGCAGTATTAGCTTGGGATCTTCCTTTGATTAAACTTGCACGAGATGTTCTTGGTGCCTGCAGACATTATGTAGATAATGATCTGACAAAATTAACTCCTTCCCTCTTTCTCTCGGCAGAAAAAATAATTACAATGGGAAGAGAACAAAATAGAAAAGGTAACAGTGTCCCAAAGAGAAAAGGTGGTCTCTCTATAAATTGCTCAGCTTCAAGGCACAGTACTAAACCTAGAAAGATCCACTCGTTCCAACACCTTGGGCTGGAAGAGAAGTATCATCACTAGTCATTGGATTTGTCTGATTTATTTTACAGTCATTTTAATAGATAAGAGGAACTCCTGACTTGACCAGGCAGAAACATTCAAGAGCTTGCTCGTTGCATAATTTACAATACCGATTAACTTCTTAAGTGACAATCAATCTATAAGATTGTACTGCTTTAACACATTGACTAGTTCAAGCATCAGAGAACTACTCAGTGGTAATCAACCAACCCAAGTGCTAAAAACCCCAAGTTATCATAACAATTCTACAGTAAGCATATGGACTAGCTGAAACTACACATCAAGCAGTAAACATTCTATTCCATAATATTTCTGGGACCTGTGGCATAAATAATACTAGCTCATAAAAAGTAATGCACCTGAATACATAGCCCAAGCAATGGGGAGATCTCTTTCTTCAGATTGTCTCTTATCATTCCATATATTTTCTCCAAAAAGGCAGTCAGCTGCTGTTTGAACAGCAGCGCAGGATACTTGGCCTCAACATGACGTAAGTCATCCAATCTCCCAAGCATACGCCCATTGAGAACTGAAAGCCCAGCACTCTGAGGAGAACCTCGCAAGCCCTACATAAACATTAGAGATAGCAGAGGAGAAGTATTAACTATGATATGACTTAGAAATTGGGCAACCAGCTGAAACCAGAGAACTTAATATAAACCATAGAGCTCATACTTGGGACATCCTTCCAAACAAAGAGGCTGAACTGGATCTCCGCCTCTGCGGAGTCAAATTAGCAGCCCCACTAGCTTTAAGAGTTTGTTGAAGCAGCATCAACAATGTGGACGTATTGCATAACCAGTAGGCTAATACATCATTATTATCTGGGACCTTTAATGAAGAAGTTTCAGAAAT
>JAJOOR010007522.1:0-29157 GCA_036250505.1 Solanum acaule | reverse complement strand
ATATTAAAGGAAATTAAAATTAGATTATGTATTTTAATTGTCTAAACCTATGTAAAACTAAAGAACAAATATTCAATATTATTGTCATTCTTAGTGTTGAATTGATTTTCTTTTTGCATTAGTATTAATTTGATTTAGATTTAGATTTAAGTTTTATTATAATTATCAACATCTATGGACTATAATCTTTATTGGACCGTTAAGAATTTTAACTTTCAAACATGAAATGATATATTAAAAGATAAAAACTATGAAAAAGTATAAGAAATATTTAAAAATTATATCAAAGTAAATATTTTTACCTATAAAATAAAAAATTTAAATTATATATATAATGTCGGGTTGATTTTTTTGGTCTCGAGTTGATTTTTTTTAGTTGAAACCAAACCAACCCAAATATAGTCGAGTTTTTTTTCGGTTTAACTCGATTTGCGGTTTGGTTCGATTTTATACACCCATACGGCGTTGACTTGTGGTATTTATAGAAAAGTGATTTTTTCTCGAGTTGATTTTTTTTAGTTGAAACCAAACCAACCCAAATATAGTCGAATTTTTTTTTCGGTTTAACTCGATTTGCGGTTTGGTTCGATTTTATACACCCATACGGCGTTGACTTGTGGTATTTATAGAAAAGTGATCAAAATTTTATTCTTGTAATGTGGAAGTTCAATTATATGACATGTCACATGATTAATTATCTATATTTGTTCTGCCGTATTTTTTTTTAATTCTTATATATAAATTAAAATAAAAATATTTTACGTTACATGAAGTTTCTCTAATCGACAACTATTAGTCTATTACTATGAGCCTTGTGATGATACGACGTCTTATCCATGTTGTTAGAGCCACCTATACCTTGCCGAAGTATCTATAGAACACAATTTGGTGTATCCAATTGGAGCCTGGCTAATCGAGAGTCATACCAGGTAGAATCCATTTGGAAATAGTACTCCCTATCAAAAATTTCTCAACTCTATTTCATTTCAATACTTAATATTTTTCCTTATGAGATAAATAAAATTAGGAATTTTTAAACTAGACATTCTTTAAATCAAATCTTAATTTTGTCGCTTCACCAACATATAAATCTTTATTGTACTAAGTATGTTCCTCGCAAATTTATGAATTTGTTAGAGCGACACATATTTTCTTTAATAGTTCATTACCAATAACAATCTTTTAACCAAACAAAAAAAGGAATAACCAAGAGCTACTACCCAATTAATTGTCGAGGGATATATGTAATAACTTTTTAAACGCGTGATGGTGCTATTTAATTATAGATCGAGATAATAATTAAAGGTTTTGAATTTATTCGGACTTCAAAGTAGATATTGAACATCGGACACCTAATGTGTAATAATTTTTTTTTATAGTTGATATACCTCTTGTCGCTCACATATAACCTTATCGTAACAAAAGTGACTCACATATGCTACCATCACAAAAATGGCTTAAATATATCATTTTCATCTAATGAAAGTGAAATTATTAATTTTAATTAATTTATTTGATTTCTTATTTTAAAAATATCCTATTTTTCTAGGAAAGTTCTTAATCTTTCTCACACATGATCAAGGCATTCAATTATGAGTAATAGTTTAAGTATGTTTTTTTAAAATTTGTAAGTAATAATTTCGTTATGTTTTCCAGGCTTCAAATAATTTAGGTATATGAAATTAAAAAAGAATAAAATTGATAGTTTAGTGGATGTGCTTTTTGAATTGACACACCTATTAAGAAAACAATGATTGATATAGTGAGTTTATCCCTATTAATAATAAAGTGGATAAATTAAAAATTTAAGATTTTCAAGAAGTTCTACATTTTTCAAAATTAATTAATTGAAGGTATAATAGGTAAAAAAAAGTTGTCCTTTCTTGATTTATCAAAATGAACAGATAAAAAAATAAAATTGAACAGTAATTAAGAACACTAGAAGTACAATATAACGGATAACAATCATCCAAGGTGTAACTAATAATTGTTATTAATTTATTTAACACGTTCCACACTTCTGAACTGTTGGGATAATGTGTTTCTGGTGGCCAAATCTGACCAGCAGATATTCCGTGTTAATAAGTAAAGTATATTAATGGATTTAATCAGCATGTGCAGGGCGCTATCATATTTTAAGTTTTAACCTTTTTTAGCTAGTAATATATTTTTTTGTTTTAATTTATTTGTTTTATTTTTTTAATCCGTTAAAAAAATATCAATTCTTTATTTTTAACTTTTTACATATTTAGATCATAAAATTTAAAAATATTTTGATGTATTTAATATATCTTTAATTTAAGATCACAAAATTCATTAAGCATCAACACTTTGGTGCTTAGAGCTGAAGCTCCCAACTTTTGCATTAAACACCTGCATCAATGTTATTTCTATTGTGTTTTTTTTTGTTAGTAATGCCTGTTAAGATAAAAGATTTAAATTACATATATTTGGTAGATATTTTAATATGTTATAATTATATTTTACAAGTTATTCATCGTATTTCAACGAATAGTTTTATTTTTATATGATTTGATGGAAAGAGTTGTTTGACCAACTAAAAAGTGTGTGTTGAAAATTTATGCGAACTACATAAACTTGACTAGCATTAGGTCATAAATTTTCAAATATTTAAAATAAATCAAATCTGTGTAATGTATGTATTAAAGTTATAAAATTTGTTTGATCATGATTTTTAAAAATATATTACACCTTTTAAAAAAATAAAAAAATAAAAATGATTTGCACCCGTAAAACTTTTAAAACTATCATCATCATAATAATAATAATAATAATAATTAAAAAAAAAATAATTAAAACAATTTACTATACAATTTTTCTGACTAATCATACAATTTTTTAAAGTTCATTTAACACGTTCCTCACTTATGAGCTGTTGGGATGATGTGTTTCTTGCTGTCAAATCTCAATATGATCCGACAAATATCACCAACAGGTGTGCAGTGGTCATAAGAATTAGTATATTAATGGATTTAATTTAATTTAATGCATTATCAGCATGTGCGCTATCATATTTTAACATAATCTAGCTAGTAATATAATCGCCGGTTTTCATTTGTTTATCTTTATCTTTTTTTTTAGTCCATTTAAAAAATATCTTTTGCTTTTTAAAAATAGAATTTTTAGGAATCTCATAATGAGAGGAGCAAATTACATCGTATCCCTATCATTTTTAATTTACAAAAATCCCTTCAAACCGGATACATCTCATTCATATGGATACATAACATTTGATACATTAGACAACTTATCTGTTGAGAGAAAAAATGAAAATAAATGTAAAATTAAATGTCAATTTTCATAATCACGCAAATCAAATTAATGTCAATCTTTCTCAAATCATAACAGATCCAAACAACTCAAATTTCAAATTTTCTTCACTCAATTTTGATATATATATATATATATATATGATACTTATTATACAATTTTAAAACTATTGAATTTGATATATATTATGTATTATGTACATATCAATTAATTTGATACACAAATCACAATGCTTTAGCGCTATAGAACATTATAGTTTATGTATCAAGTGTATTTATTGGGTAATGTGGTACAAACATATAATCTTCTAATTTGAATAAGTCTGAATAAAAATTAAAGACTGCACATACATAACAACAACTGATACACGGTAGATTATACAATTTGTAATAATTATGTATCAGATAAATAATTAAAGGCAGGAGACACGAAATTAAATAAATTTGAGTATATGTATATGGTAGTAAAAGATCACAAAATTTGTAATAGTTATGTTTTTTATAAATAACTATACTAATTTGTTTTTCAATAAATTAAAGTTATGTATCAAAACTAATATTTGAACATGATACATTGTGTTTGATGAAATTGTAATGCATCATAATGTTGAACTAAAACATTATACATTAACTTAAGAAACAAAAACAACTAGGTACACAAAAAATTTGAACTCTATGTATCAGAAAAAGATGAACAACAAATTTTTTTAAAAAAATTCAACAATATTATCTGTTGAAAGCAAAAAAAATTATGAAAAAATATTTCTACACTTTCTCCTTTACTCTATATCAACTCCAGTAGCTTTTTTTTTCACTTTCAACAATGAGGTTACCTATAGATCTCGACCCAAGCCTTTATCAGAGCCACCACCAACTTGACCTCTCCTTTTTTTGTGCATTTTTTCCATAGTTGATTTTGTAGTCGACGTTGCATCCTTTCGATTAATTGGGTAATCACAATATCAAAAGATGAAGCATCATCCATATGTATCAGAATTTGTAGATGAAAAGGCTAAAAAGAATTAAAAAATTACCTGATTGGATTAGCCAGAAGCCTCTGGCCAATGGTGCCAAAGCTAATTTCTTGATAGGACATAAATCAAGCTAAAGAAGAAACACTGCAATCAGGATGAAAGTTTCTTTAGCAATTTACTCAAAAATTTCTCTTCTTTAGACTTTTTTTTCTTTTAATGGAGTAGCTATTTTTCTTCTAGAGTTAACTCGTTCTGCATAACACGCAAAAATGTTGTTGTTGATAATGTACTAGATAGTTTCATAATCAGGTAATCACAATTCTTAGATGCTGACCTTCCTGCAAATATGTGTTCTCTCATGCCAAGTATTGTGGGAGGACGCCGAACACTGTCTTTCAGGAACTCTTGCAAGATATTTCGCATTTTCAAAGCTTCTTCTAAATAATTATCCTGTAAAAGCAAGCTATTAGAACTAATTACATGATATAACTCTTTTTCAAAATCCTAAGGCTGATGAATACCTGGTTCATGTCAATTGTTTGGAGAGCTTCACCGCGTCTGAAAATTATGGAATGATTTTGGTTTTCAGGTTTTCCTCTCCAATATTTGGTGGACCTGGAAGCTTTACGCGGTATACTTCCTACAGAAGTTGAAAAAGATTTGTAAGAACAAGCATAGATCAAATATTTACAATTAGAAGAGACCGTTCATTTTGATACATAACACGAAAAAACACATAGATCTTCCTTATTGGATTTTCTTGAGAAGCCATGTGCATATTGAAAGTTAGGTATCCAGAAATATTGAAAGTTTTACTTGGAAAAAGTACCTTTTCATCAAATTAGGTATGTCTTGGGCTTGAGGGTCACCAGTAGACTTCTGTAATCCATATTGTTGAAGGAAGCTTGAAAACTGATGGAACATGTCGAAGGAACAGGTCCATCGAAGAAGGCTGACGAGTTAGAGTTAGAGTCATACTAGGACTAGACTACTAAATCCTAAGTTATGTACAACTAAGCTACTGTATATTGCAGGAGTCGACTAGGATAAGGTATTAGAGTTATAATACAATACTACTCATGTAAATAATTGTGTTGTAGTAGGATTTCTAGTATAACTAGAATAGGACTCTTCTCCTATATAAGGAGCTTGTAACTCAATATTATTATCATCAATACAGTCCTTGATTCCTCTAATCCTAGACGTGAGATTTCTACATGGTATCAGAGCAATAAAGCTTTTCCGCTCTTTAACATATTAGATCAAAACCAAAACAACCACAAAATCGAACCGTAATGGCCCCTTCTACCAACACTCTTTCAACCTCTTCACTTCATCATCTTATTTCGTCCTTCTCCATTAAACTTAAGCCAACAAACTATCTTATATGGAGGACACAAATATCTCAGTTGATTCAAGTGATGAGATTAACCTACCTCATCACAGAACCACCTAAAGATACTTGCTCCACTTGACAGACTACTGAGAAAGTTGTAGCAGGCAAGAAGGGTGCAAAGGACAGCAACATTGTTGATGACTAGGAGGATAATGATGTGTTGCTAATGAGTTGGATCTCAGGCACCTTGACAGAAGAAAACATGTACTTGATCGTAGGTTGCTCAACTGCCAATGAGATGTGAGAATGATTGGAAGAAGCTTATCTTCAAGCAACAAAAGATAAGGAGTTCCAGCTCAAACAACAACTGCAAAGTGTGAAGCTAGGAACCAAAACAATTGATGAATATATTAAGGAATTCAAAGGCATATGTGATGGCCTTGCAGCCATTCACAAGCCTGTAGATGAAGATAGCAAAGTGATTAATTTTGCTAGAGGTCTAGGTCTTAAGTACAAGACCTTCAGGACTGTCATACTAGGTAAGACACCATATCCTACTCTTAATCAATTTGTTAATGCTCTCAGGGGTTTTGATATGAGGGAGGATGAAGAGGAAGTGCCTCAACAAAACTATAACATGGCATTCTCTGCCCAAAGAGGTAGGGGAAGAGGAAACAATAATTTCAATTATAGAGGAAGAGGCTTTAAGCCTGCTGGACAAGGAACAAGTTCTTATAACAATAGAAACGGACCAGGTCCTCAGAACAGCTCTTCAAGTGAAAGTCATGAGAGGAACAATACCGATGCGTGTCAAATTTGTGGTAGGAATAACCACATTGCTCTTAAGTGTTTTTACAGGTGGGATTACTCTTACCAAGCCGCAGATGAGCTATCACAAGCTTTGGCTGCTACTAATCTACAAAACACTAATGACACATTGTATGTGGACTCATGAGCAAGTAGCCATATGACACATAACTCAGGTATCCTAACTGATCTTAAACACTATAATGAACCAGATAAAATCATTATTGGGAATGGATCAAAGTTAGACATAACACATGTTGGAAACATATCCGGATCAGGTCTAAAGTTAAAAGAAGTTCTTGTAATCCCTAAGATTAATAAAAAAATTACTCTCAGTTAGTAAGCTTGCAAAGGAAAATTGCCGCACTCTTGAATTTGATGAAACTAACTTTGTTGTAAAGGACAAGAAGACAAGGACACTGCTGGCCAAGGGAACTAAAAGGAATGAACTTTATGCTTTGGAAGATAACAGTCTCTATGCTTTGACTGCTGCACACGATTGGAACACGTCAGACAACACGTGGCATACTAGATTAACACTTCCCCTAGTTTGAAGTCTTTAAAAGTTTTGAATAGTAATAGTTGCATCAATATTAGTAGTTGGAATAAAATGCCTACTGTTTGTTCTAGTTGTCAGTTGGGAAAGAGTTGTAAACTTCCATTTGGTTTGAGAAATAAAATTGAGAAATAACCTTTATTGAAAATCCATTATGATTTATGGGGACCTGCTCCTGTCGAATCTTCCCAACATATGAAATATTATGTCGTTTTTGTTGATGATCACACGAGATATACATGGATTTATCCACTAAAAAAGAAATCTGAATTCTTTGAGGTTTTTTTAAAATTCCAGAAAATGGTGGAAAAATAATTTTCTAAAGAAATTAAGATTTTTCAGTGTGATGGAGGTGGTGAGGTTATCCAAACAGACTTCATTAAGCATTTGGAAGATTGTGGCATTGTGAGACATATTTCATGCCCTAACACACCTGAACAAAATGAAGTTGCAGAGAGAAAACATAGGCATATTGTGGAGATTGGCTTAACTCTACTACTTCATGCTAACCTACCTTTGTTTCTTTGAGTTGAGGCTTTCCTCATTGTAGTATTTCTCATCAATAGACTGCCCTCCTCAGTCCTAAAGATGGTGGCTCCATTTGTTAAGTTGTATGGGGAACAACCTGATTACAACAACCTAAACGTGATTGGGTGTAGATGTGTAACATCTCGCAACTAGAAAGAACTAGAAGGAAGTAAAAAATCTGGAAATAGTTATTTTGGAAAGTATAAGGAAATCTGGAAAATTGTAAGTGAATTAAAGTTGAGTTTTTGGTCAACTTCAAACGGCCATAACTACTAGCTCAGGATGATTTAGGTGTAGTTCCAGATATAGTTAGGAATCTCTTGGAATGATCTTTCCAACGCAGCCAAGTTTGCGCGATTCCAAGTTCGTATGAGCAAGTTATGCCCTTTGGAAGTTGGGCTGTTAGATTAAGGAAATGTCCAATCCGGAAAAATAAGGGGTATTTTAGTCTTTTCATTGCCCTATTATTTTAATTCGATTATAGGAGTTTAATATGGGTCAATTTAGGACTTAGTCAGCTTTAGAACTTGGGATTTCACTCTAGGGCTAAGGAGAAAGGAGAAGAGAAAAGAAGAATGAGAAAAAGGGCAAATTCATCAAGATCGATAAAAGAACTTGGTGTTTCGCCAATGATTTACTTATAGCAGGTATGTGAGACTCTCATAACGGTGGGATCGTTCTCCCACGTGCCAAGCATATTTATTTCAGTTTGGATTCGTCCTAAAAGCATTTGAATATTGATGATCTTGATACCTATTCTTGAATTCATATATTGTTCTTGAATTTGACTGAGTTGGGAAGTTTCTGAGTTTATTACGTTGCATTCTAGGGTCGTTTTGAGTTAGGTTCTTAGGTACATTTGCTGGGTATTTGTATCTAAAAGTGATTTAAGAAAAAGAATCGAGTTTGGGTGGATTGGGGAAGAAAAACGAAGAAGAAATTTCGACGGGTGAAATCTGAACATGGGAGTGTGTCGCGAAACCTGTTCCCAGAATTGAAATTTCAGCTTCACGTCGCGGAGCTGACACGAGGTGTTCTGCCTCAAAAGTCATTTTCGGAACCAAAATTAAATTATGCCTGCGCATCGCGGACCCCCCTTCAAATATTGATTTTTTGGTCTTTTCTCATGTTTAACTATCTAGAATCATTCCTAAACATCATGAGATCTTTCCAGTCATAAATCTTAATCCTTGAATCCATAATTTAATTCAAAGATCAGTTAAGAGTCAAGTCAAGAGTAGTTAAGGTCAAAGTCAAGAGTCAAGTTAAGATGAGTTCTTAAAGTTTTTCAAAAGTCTTTCACAAATGTTTTAACTTTATTTTAAGACTTAAGCTTCGAGTTCAGTAAGGATGTAAAGTTGAAGTTCTTTTCTTCAAAGAAGTATATGGGGACTATGTATTCCCAAAGAGATTTAAAAATGTTTTCACATTTTAAATAAGAGCGGAAACTGAGATTTCCAAAGAGCTTTCAGGCTAGCTTTTGGAAAAGAGTAATATCTTTCTAAATGAAGCAAGCAGGGAAACTGAGATTTCCAAGATAGCCTTCAAGCTAAGTTTTTGAGCACTAATCTCAAATCACAGAATAAGTATGTTTTTAAAACATAAGAGCCAGTATATTTTGGGAGTATTATTGAGCACCGAACTGGGGACGAGCATGAGTTTAGATAACTCACATCACCGTAGAACCATGTAACCACCATGGGTAGAAAAGGGTTATACTTTTTAGATGAATCCTTTTTGAAATAGACTAGTGGATCCATTAGGCAGTTCAGGTTCTATACCTTTGGCCGGGTATGGGATGCGCTGGCATCATGAGGTAGATCAATGTATCATCACTATAGCTCTTATGTGATGGTTGTCGGTTAGAGAAACTCCCACATAAGTTATTGTATTTTTATATACATCAGTTATTGTATTTTTACATACATTTCAGAGTTATGTTGTATCCTTGTATATACACAGAGTTGACATCATATTTTTAAACAACTTTTTCGTTATATTGCACTTGTTTTAAACTGTTTTATATTGAAATGAGTTCAGTTAAGTATTCATGAGTTGAGAAGAGCCAAGGTAAGTGTTTCTTTCAGATTCCCTTTCAAGCCTATATTGTTTTAGCATTCCAACTTGCATACTTGTACATTTGATGTACTGATGCTAGTTGGCCTGCATCGTCTTATGATGCAGACACAGGTAACTAGGATCGGCATTCCAGTGCATCGTTGATCCAGTGAGCAGTTCAGAGTCAGTCGGTGAGCCTCCTTGCATTCCGGAGGATCTATTTTCATTGCTTTCTAGTTTAGTCCATTAGGATGTTGTGGGGTTTATCCCAACATCCATCTCAGTTGTTTTAGAGGCTTCATAGATAGACAGTCAGTTAGTTATTTCAGTTGTCTTTACTTTTCACTTCTCATGTTAAAGACTTGAGTTTGCCTAAATGGCCAGTTGAATGTTCCTTTATGACATTCTAGTTCCTTCATAAATGTTTTATGTGATGAGTTAAGTCTTCCGCTGAGTTAGTAAGCTAGGCCAAGGGTTCGCTTGGGACCAACAATGGTCTTCGAGTGCCAGTCCCTCCCAGGGTGTAGGCTCGGGGCGTGATAAGATGTTTCCCATATATCAAAGGTAACAACAAGCTCAGTCCAAAGACCTACCCTTGTGTGTTCATAGGGTACAACAACTTACACAAATGATATAGATGCTATCATCCCCCTACAAGGAGGGTTTACATATCCGGACATGATGTGTTTAATGAAAACACATTACCCTATGCGTCTCCAAAGCAATCTCAGACTAACATTGATGTCTCACCTCATTTTGCTACTTTTGTTGAATCTTTCTCTAAACTGCAGGAACATGATAACTCTGATTTAGGGGAAGTACAGGCTGTTAGTCCGCACATTACTAGTGATAATGCTGCTACAACTCATATACTCCTTGATGATGAGAGTATTATTGACCTCTCAGGCACATGATGAGATATCGAGGAACAAGTTGAATGTGATGATCCATATAGTAGTATTGAAACTCCAGCTGCAGATTTTGGAACTGCTAGTAGCAGTGAGGAACATGTTGCACTTACAGGTCAAGCCAATGAGCATCATCAAACAACTAATTTAGTTGATGTACCAGTTGACTATCAATCTGATAATGCTACACTCCCGTCAACTACTTTGGTTGATGTACCAGTTGAGGTACTTCCCGTACTACAAGTGCATCATATGATCACTAGGCACAAGGCGAAGGAACATCACTTGTCACTTGTTGCTCGCAACAACACAGAAATTTTGAGAGAACCAAATACTACTAAGGAAACACTAAGGTCACCTCATTGGCTTGCATCAATGCAGGAAGAAATTGATGCTTTACATACTAACAAGAGATGGATTTTGGTGCCCAAATATCCTGGTATAAATTTGGTTGGCTCAAAATGGGTGTTCAAGACAAAGTTAAAAGCTGATGGGATAGTAGATAGAAACAAGGCCAGACTTGTGGAAAGGGGATTCTCACAGCTTGAAGGGATAGATTTTGAAGAAACATTTAGTCATGTGGTTAAAGCCACAACTATTAGGGTGGTTCTATCCATTGCTATTAGTTCAAACTAGATGTCAAAAATGCCTTTCTTTATGGCTTCTTACAAGATGAGGTGTACATGAGTCAACCTCCTGGTTTTATTGATCCCCAATATCCTCAGCATGTGTGTCTACTTAAAAAGGCATTGTATGGTCTTAAACAAGCACTAAGAGCCTGGTTTGATAGGTTTAGCATGCATCTCTTACACCTTGGTTTCATTTGTAGTAAGGCTGACCCTTCCTTATTTACTTTGCAAACTCACAAAGGCAAAATATTTCTCTTGTTATATGTGGATGATATTATTGTCACAGGAAGTAATCCATCTCATGTCTCAGAGTTGGTTCTCCAACTTGGGAAGAAGTTTGCTATGAAAGATCTTGGCCATTTACACTTCTTTCTAGGAGTTGAGGTGAAGTGTTTCGAAGGAGGAATTCACTTAAATCAAACCAAGTATGCTGTTGAGTTGCTGGCCAAGACAGAGATGACTTTGTCAAAGGTTGTAGCCACTCCTTTGGCTCAGAATCATGGTTTGCATGAAGCTGTGGGAAGTCTTGTAGATGCCTCATTGTTTAGAATGATAGTAGGGAGTCTTCAGTATTTGACCCTCACAAGACCTGATATCACTCATGCTGTGAATTTAGCTAGCCAGTTTATGCAAAGCCCAAACACTGAACACCTTCAAGGGAACTCTACACTTTGGACTCTGAATTATTTCACAGTCACCATGTAGGTTGTATGGCTACTCAGATGCTGATTGGGGAGGTTGTACCACCACTAGGAGATCAACTACAGGCTATAACATCTACCTAGGTGCAAATTGTATTTCTTGGACCTCCAAGAAATAGACCATAGTAGCCCGATCGAGTGCTAAAGCTGAGTATAGAGCACTAGCCTCCACTGCTGCAGAAATGACTTGGATTTTGTATCTTCTTCATGACCTTGGAGTGTTCCTTCGATCTGTTCCTATGTTGTATTGTGATAACATGAGTACCTTGTACATAACGGTTAATCCAGTTATGCATGCTCGAACCAAACATGTTGAAATGAACTATCATTTTGTTCGTGAGAAAGTGGCCAGGGGGCAACTTCTTACTCAGTTTGTGAAGTCTAAGGATCAGCTAGCTGATATTCATACCAAAGCCTTAACAAAACAGGTTTTCTCTGGTTTTCGCAGCAAGCTAGTAGTTACAGTTCCTCCACTCACTAGCTTGAGGGGAAGTGTTGAAGGAAGCTTGAAGACTGATGGAACATGTTGAAGGAACAGGTCCATCGAAGCAGACTGACGAGTTAGAGTTAGAGTCATACTAGGACAAAACTACTAAATCCTAAGTTATGTACGACTAAGCTACTGTATATTGCAGGAGTCGACTAGGATAAGGTATTAGAGTTATAATACAATACTACTCAGGTAAATAATTGTGTTGTAGTATATTTGACAAGACACAACATGTATAAATTTCATGTCTGCAAGTTGAGCTGATGATGTATCATTTTTCCTCTCAATTGGAGGATATGTGGCGAAAGACGGAAACATGCAGATGATGTTCACTTGAGTCAAATATCGAGGTAGGAAGAAAATCAAAATAGCTGAATATGACAAACCTTCATCCTCAGCCATGTCAAGAAACGGTTTCCTGCAGTACATCATTCCTCGGACTGTTTTGGTTAACGAAAGAAAACATATATAGAACATAATTTCTAGTAAGGACAAAGCTCAAAATTTCAGCTTATATAGAAATAACTTTTAGAGGAAAGATAAATCCACCAGTTCTGCTTTGAGTTTGCCCTCGGAAAGAAGCCCAACTTCTCTCCTCTTGTTCAATTTTGTCACTAGATTCATCTATTCCTCCCCTTTCCAAAAAGTTTTCCTATTCATCTGAGAACGTATATAATTAATACAAATATTTAGTTAATCAAAACTTGCTCAGTTTTGTTGTCGCAACCTGGAAATATCTTTTTCAAAAAAGCAAATCCTTCAAGTTGGTTGGTATATATATCCAGTGCTTTATCTTTGACAGTAAGCAGTAAACGAAACCGCTTGATCTACAATTGAAACTAAATCAGTCAGGTTTGTGTAAATACACATATGTTTTTAGTTATGCCTATCATGGCTGAAAAATGACCCTTTCTAATATAAGTAATTGCAAAACCATAAGTAGTAAAGTATTTGGAACACAAGACTGCTGATTTAATAGGGAATGCTGATTTTTGCTTCACTCGTTGTTAGAAGCAACACAATGGTTAATATGAACCCTCAATTGTGAGGAGCTTATTTGCTGGACAAGATGCAATTAACTAGCATAGCATAAGGATAAGATACGGTCGCCCAAAAAAAATAAAAATACAGAACCTTTGACAAAGCTTCCTCAATCACTTTTGCAGCATTCTCATTCCCCTTTTCTTCTGTTTTGAAATATGGATCAAGATTAAAATCTTCTATAACTAAAATATTAAGATGGACATTTTAATATTATATCGAACTTATTTGCTGGACAAGATGCTATTAACGAACATAGCATAAGGATAAGATAGATCGCCAAAAAAAATAAAAATACAGAACCTTTGACAAAGCTTCCTCAATCACTTTAGCAGCATTCTCATTCCCCTTTTCTTCTGTTTTGAAGTATGGATCAAGATTAAAATCTTCTATAACTAAAAGATTAAGATGGACATTTTAATATTATGTCGAACTTAGAATTTGGATCGTAACCTAAATCAATTATTGAATCCAACATAAATAAGTACACAATTGATCAAACAAGACACTAAATTATAGAAAAAAAAATACTTATATTTAAAAATTGACATCTTAAAACTGAGACCAGCTAAACTGAAACGGAGACTAGTTAAATTGAGACTAGCTAAACTGAGACTAGTTATTTCCTTTCTCTTCCTTTTCACTGAGGACTAAGTGTATCCCGCTAAGCGGAGTGGAATACCTATATGGATGGAGAGGGAAACGACTTTCCCTTTCTGCCAAAATGCGATCTTCACGTTCTTGATTTATCTCTCTTAATACTTCCAACTTGACATTCTGCTCCTTCCTTCTTGACATTCTTCTCTTTCTTGACATTGCGATATTTTCTATAATTATTGATAGCATACAAACCTACCATCATAAGAATACAAGTACCTGGCCATAAAAAATCATCACAATCATCCTTCCCCTTCCCCTTATAAGTTTCACCTCGGTGTCTCTGATCCATTGATCCACCTCCGCCAAGGTAACCACCACCACCAGACATACTAGTTTCACCTCGATGTATCCGAGCCCATGGGGCTCATGTTCAACTCAGAAGCCATATGATTCACCGAACGGCAATAATTTTTTTCTCAACTCACAATAAACCGAACAAGAAAACAGTTTATTCAACAAAATATTTTTCTTATTACAATAAAAAAAACTTGGTATAAAACCTTTTTCAATACCCTTTATATAAATATATATCACAATTCACATATAAACCTTTGTCCAAATCCTATTTGAATGAGGTAACGTTTACAAATCCAATTCCTAATAAAAAACATCAACAACATTAATAAATAATAATGTAAAACAATTATAATTTTTTTATAAGTACAATTTCAATTGGACTTCAACGTTATGTCCTTTATAGACTTGGCAAAACTCTATATAAATAAAAATAAATAGTAAATTTTAGGTTTAGCAAACATAAAAATCATATTTGTATGCTATAGTTATAGTTTGTATAATTGCGCTCCATAGCAAACTTTATGTTTGCTATGGCTATGAATCTGTATATTTCGGTATACAAATACATAAAAATCTGTATTTGTATATTTTGGTATACTTATACATAAAAACCTGCCATGTCTTGATCTGTATATTTCGGTAATCTGTATATTGATATGTATACAAACTAAAACATAGTAATTGTATATAAACAAAATTACTACATATATACATAAAGAGATTATACAAACATGTCTTGTTATGTATAACTATGAAAAATATACAAACAACAAATTGAATCTGTATAAATAAACGAGATAAGGGTCTGAAAAATATCCCAACTTTGGTCAAATTTGTTGTTGCGATACTAAATTTTCATAGGACCTATTACCTCCCTAGACTATTTAATACCATATTTTAAACATATATATTTGTCCACGTGGACATAAAAAATAATGCAAAATTATAAATAGTAATGTGTCCACGTGGGCACATATATACCTTTCAAATATACTATTAAATAGTTCAGGGGTAAAAAATACGGTATTAAATAGTTTAGGGAGGTAATAGGTCCTCATGAAAGTTTAGTATCGCAACAGCAAATCCGACGGAAGTTAGGGTATTTTTCAAACTCTTATCCCTAAATAAACTAAAACATAGTAATTGTATATAAACAAAATTACTACTTATATACATAAAGAGATTATACAGACAGGTCTTGTTATGTATAACTATGACAGATATACAAACAACAAATTATATACAAACAAATGCTATATATATATACAATTAATTTTTATACAACACATATTTGTATAAAGGGAATTCACATATACAAATATACCTTCCGAGTGGGGTACCGCTAGATGGCAAAAAACATGGATATTTGCTGCGAATTACAAATAAAACAAACTATGCCTATAACATTTAATTTGAATTAATAGTTTGTTATTTCATACAATTTTCCAATAAATGAATACTGAAGAAATATATATAATTTAATTTTTCTATTTTTCTTATTTTGGAGCAAGTATTAGTAATAAAGACATGTCATCATAAGTATCGGTTTCTGATATAAGTAATCTCAAAACCTTAAGTAGTAGAGTATTTGGAACACCTTTTCCAATAAGGAATCACTATCTGGCAATGGAAAATGGATTGAATCCTTAGATGCAAACAATACTTAGCTTTCATCTAGTATACCAGATGAATGAGTCCAAATTTAACTTTAAAAAAAAAAAAAAAAACCTATCACTAGTATTGATTTCACTACTCCCTTTTCTTATTTGTTTGTCTAGGTTTGACTTGACACGAAGTTTAAGAAAGTAAGAGCACTTTTGAATCTTGTGATCGGATATGTAAAATATACCAAAATGACTTTTAATTTTTTGAAATGGACTACAAAAGAAAGTAAGACAACCAAATTGAAACAGATAGAGTATTAAACTGCATTTGAAATAATAGTCTAAAATTACCTTCTCTCAAGGTCACCAACGCAACAACATGAATTTCGAGGATGTATTTCAGCGATTCATAACACTCTATCACAATCATATACATGTACGTATCCTTCTTTATTGTTCTTAAAAGTGTTTCATCCTTTCCCTCGAAGTCTTGTGCAAATGTGCAATAGATGTTGGGTTTTATTTGCCCTGAGTTTCTTAACATAAATAGGTATTCCTTTTAGGAAAAGGTTTAAGATTTGACTAGTCCTTTTTTTGTTGGAAAAAGTTTAGCTCTATAAATATATGTTGTTCCTTCTAACTTAATCAACATTCACAATGTAGTCTTAAAGGCTTTGAGAGTTTTGATTAGGGAGAGAATTTGTGGGACACAAGCTTGATACGTTATCACTTGTGTGAACCTCCATGTAATCCGAGTGAATTGGTTGAGGTTGTTTTTCTCTATATTTTGTACTCTCATATTTATATAGTGGATTGTTCATTTCCTTTGTGGATGTAGGTCGATTGACCGAACCACGTTAAATCTTTGTGTCTTTTGGTATATTTCTCATTTGTCTTCTTACTCATGGTCTTTTGAGATTTGCTTTGCTAGCTTCCGTATTACACCTAATTATTTCGGTTCTAACAATAGATACTGCATTTACAAGCTACCAGCAGATGAACGATAAGTCAAACGGTAATCAACGCTAATATCAAACTAGACACAGCTTCAAGATTAACATGTTACCTTATCTGCTAAAAGAAAAAGGCATAATACATATATTGGACCTTAAACTTGGCTTCAAATTTTAACTTTGACCTCCAACTTTCAAAGTGCACAAATAGACACTTTAACTATCCAACCTTTTAATAAATAAACACGCGTGTCTTACCTGGCAAAACGCGTGACGTGCACGCATTTTGCGCGAGTGAGAAGTAATTTTTAGGCACACAACAGTGAAAAAAATGCTGAAATGACAACTCTACCCTTAATTAATTTTATTTTTTTTAGTTCTAAAATGGACGTGTAAAGTGTTTAATTAGTTGGCAGCCATTGAGT
Organism: Solanum acaule; assembly: GCA_036250505.1. NCBI lineage: Eukaryota > Viridiplantae > Streptophyta > Magnoliopsida > Solanales > Solanaceae > Solanum > Solanum acaule. Next base: position 11,900 of record JAJOOR010007522.1, on the reverse strand, counting down.
GGCTCACTAATACACGTGGCAGCGATTGCATTTCACGCTCTTGGCTCCAAAAATCGCGTGTTTATTTATTAAAAGGTTGGATAGTTAAAGTGCTTGTTTGTGCACTATGAAAGTTGGAGGTCAAAGTTAAAATTTGAAGCCAAGTTTAAGGTCAAATATACGTATTATCCCTTTAATCTACTTGTGACCTTTGTTTCTTAGAAGAGGAGCCACTGGCCTCTTCTTCATATCTGCTCCTCCTAATCCCAATGCAAAGCTCAGCTGCATCTTTATAGATAAAAAATTCCAATTGTCATTTAAATTTTATTATATTGTATCATTTAAATCCATCGTTAGAAACGGAAAATGTGATTTATATTTTGAAATGAAATTTAAAAAGAATGATTTTTTGCATACCCAAATAGTTATGACAAAGAAATCGGAAATCAAAATAAAAGTTGTTAGAACCATTAAGAGGAGAATCAAATTCACAGCTGATTGCCAATAGGGGAAAGAATGAGAAGAAATAATTTATATATAAACAGAGAACACAAATTCATGAGTTATATACCTAGCTATAATCCGGGGCTTGGGGGAAAGAGCTGCAAGAGTTGCCTTTGTTTCTTATAAGAGGAGCAAGTGACCTCTCCTTCATATCTGCTTTTCCTTATCCCAATGCAAAGCTCAGATTCATTTTTATACAACAAATGAACTCCAAATTTCATATTTTCTCCAAAATCATATGTTTCTCCAATAAAATCTAACTTAATGCGTCCATAGTCATTTGGTGTTTTTTCATTTGCATTAGATGCATCCCATAAGCCACCAAAAGGTACCAACAAAAAATTATTATTCCAATCTGAATTGTTGTATAAGGCAAATTCCTGGGTCATCGACGACATCCCATCATCACATGATGAGGGAATCAAATGAGCTGTGATGCAATGAATTAGTTTGTCAGAATAACATACAGCAAATCCCAAAAAGTTATCACTTACATACCAATTCTTAGGCAAATTGATTGATACACTTGTGCCCATTCCCTTATAGTTGAACCAACTTGGGATATCCTCCGCCAAACTCCCAAACACTCTTAGTGACAAGTAATATGAAGAACAGATGTAATGCTGCAATGATGAAATGTTCTGAAACAACGTATTACATATTGAATCATTGGTCCAATCTGCATATATTGCATGTAATTGCTGTGGAAATTCTGGCAGCTGTTTAAGCTTCTCACAATGTGATAAGTCCAAGGTTTGAAGAGTACCAAGCTGGGCTATGCTTCGAGGCAAATACTCAAAATTATTTCCATTGAGATTCAAGTTTTCCAAAGAGGATAAGGATCCAATGTCTTCCGGAAGTCCTCCATCTATTAAATTGCAGAAACTAAGATTAAGTATTTCCAATGAGCGTAACCCTTCATTCACCTGAGGGAACACGAAGTTCACTCCATCTTTTTCAAAACTCAACATTTTAAGCTGGTTCAAGCGGACGATGGAAGACGGAGGTCGCGAGATTAGAGTATAGCTGGCATCAAGCTCATTCAAGTTTTCTAAATCACCTATCTCTTCTGGCAAGCTTTCAAGTTTTGAGCACTTTGACACATCTAGCTTCACCAAACCTTTCAACTTACAAATGCTGCTTGGAAGAGATACAAAGTTTTTCATACAACGCAAATTTAGACGACCTTGCTGCTCCATTATTCCAAGGATTTCTGGAAATTTCTCTAAACTATAGCACTTGTATAGATCCAGAGATTCAAGAGATTCCACATTAACATATGGAAACCTCTCAAGTGTTGTACAATAAAACAAATATAACTGGGTGAGTTTTTTGCAATACTTCAGGGAAGGATTAACTTCTTCAAGACTCGTACATTCCTCTAGATTCAAATACTCCAAATTTGGCATCCCCTCAAAATCTGGTGTTCTCTTCAGGCTTTTAGATCCCCTTAGATTTATACTTCGTAGCGACTGAAATTGCTGCTATTCAAAACACAGAAAGAATGATGAAGAATGATCCTAAAGTAGTAAACGTGTGAAATGAGAAATTGTTTATTTTACTTTGTATGGAAATTACATGCTCAGAAACTAGATAAAAATCATGTTTTATTATTATAAATAAAAGGTAAAATATCTAAAAGAAGTCCTTAATCTTAGCATGTTTTATTTGATGAAAAATTATGAATATCTGTTCTCATTTACCCCCTGGATGTTGGTGTAGAAAAGAGTGTGAAACACCTTTTTAGGCGCGTGAGTATACAAAACAATGGCCGATGAGAAAAGTTGTGCCAACATATTTCTTTTTGTTTCTTCTTAAGATGCAGAGGTTGGAAATGCAATTCATAGAGATTAATAATATTAGAACAACCCAAAATACAATAATTTGAGTTTATGGAATTAATAACTTATTTTATTTAAACACAATAATCATATATAATTCTAGGACAAGACAAAAAAGAAAGTATCTCAAATAGAAAGGTACCTTTGTTTCCTTCCATAAATAATGCAATGAACTTCATCCGAGATCAAGATGAACAAGGCTTCTCGGATTAAAATTTTCTGGCAATGACTTCCAAGGATAATCAATCCAGGCAAACCAACGCAAGTTGTTGGAAAGGTACTCAATGGAGCCATCTTGGCAATTGGAGTCGGGTTTAATGAAGTAGGGCATCCTATTAGATACGTCTTTAGGAAATATGCGTAATATCCTAAGCCTTTGCATATTTTTCATTGCGTCTTTGCTAAAGCATAGTTTTTCAGAATAAGTAAACCAGATTGCATCCACTGCCATGGTCCCCTATAAAAAGATCATGAATCAACATGTCATGTACAATCCACTTATCAATATCATTGTTTTCTTACAAATTTTTGTCATGTTTTATATTATTTATTATTGTACTTGAAGAGCCAGCACCATCAAATAAAATGTAAGGTACAAATATTAGTTAAGAGAAATGCTTTGTGTAGTTAATTTTATTTGTTAATGATACATTTTTGGAGAAGTTTATTAGACTCAAGTTAAAAAGTTTTCCATGCTCTCATAAAACAAAATGGTAACTGAAATAGTGCCAATAACTGTCATCTTTTAAATGAAAAAAAATTAATAATGATCAAGTGAATTAGTAAGGTAAGTTTTTGCCCTCCTAAATTTTTTTTTTCATTTCTGAATTTTTACTGATAAAAAATTACTTAGGGTAAATAAATGGGTGATATTAGCTTTTAAAAAATTATTGATTAAATTAGTATGAACAAATTAAATACTATATAAATTTCAAGTTAATCCAAAGAATGATATAAGATTAAATATATTAAGTGGCTATTAGAGTAATTCATAACTTATTAACATGAGATAAACAAACTAGGTACAGGGCCGTCTTAACCCCTAGGCCACTAAAGCCATCGCTTGGGGCCCCCATTTTAAAAAAATAATTACTTATATATGTTATTTTAAAAAAAAATTATATGTACTATGAGTGTTATGATTTCTACTAAGGAAATTGCATTTGAGATGAAAATAATCCTGAATCTCGTAAGAAACAATTTGATGAAAATGTTGATAGCGAAATCACAAAGTCCCTTGAAGAACCTTTTAGAATTTTTTCCATTACAGAATTTTTATTAACAAAATGTTACTCAGAGTTAATAGTTGTATAATAGTAGCTTAAAAAATAACTAATTGAGTTATTATGTACAAAGAGTCGTATGAATTTCAAGTTAATCTAACGAATGAAAGTTAGATTAAACATCTACTAGACTAATTCATGGCTTGATAATATAAGATAAATGAATTTTGATATATGAAAATTAAAAATTGAATATTATTGCAGTATTTAGCCTACTTACAGTATTGTTGACCATCACATCTTCCAAATCTTCAATGTTCCATAGTCTGCTAGGTTGTCCGGAATCTTTTTGCATTCTCACTACATATCTACCCATGTCTTGAATTAAGTCATGCATTTGAATTGTACCATATATAGTGATGAATACAAGAGATTTCTCAATTAGACCATGCAATCTGATACGAGCGCCCAAATCATAGCTCTCAAGAATTTCAATGGTCTCATCTTCCTTCCTCCCTCTAAAGAAGCATGCGATATCTAGAAATATTGTTTTCTCTTTATCTTGCAACCCTTCAAAACTTATTTTGAGGTTTTTAACAACATCTGGACTACATTCTCTCTTTATCATGTCTACAACTTCTCTCCACATAGTTGTATCTTGATTATGTAACCAAATCCCCCACAATCTCAACGCTAAAGGAAGACCTTTAGCATGACTTACTACCTCTAGAGTCAACTTCTTAATATGCTCATCAGGAGCTTCGTCCTTAAAAGCATAATGATTGAACAACTGAATAGCATCATGTTCGGGTAGTGTAGTCATTTCATATACTACATTATTCTTTCCAATAATTTGCTTATTTCTAGTTGTTGCAATAATTCTACTTTCACTGCCAAACCAACGAAGATCAGCTAAATACTCCAAATGATCATGATGATTGATATCATCAAGCACAACTAAAACCTTCATAAAACGAAGTCTATGAGCCATCAGACTCTTCCCTTTCTCCTTATCATTCACATATTTTTTGTCTTCCCTTAACAGTTCAGAGAGAAGGATATTTTGCAGAGAATGCATTTCATTTATGTTAGTTTCTTTTACATCCGCAAGGAAACTTGCACCATGAAATTGAGGTGAGAGTGTATCAAAAACAGCTCTTGCTAGAGTCGTTTTACCGACTCCCCCCATTCCCCAGATCCCCAAAATCCGAACATCATTAGTTTCCATCTCTAGCAGGGATTTTACTTTCTCCAAATGAGTATCTATTCCCACAATATCTTGCAGTAAATAAGATGAAGAAGTCTTGCACAATTTGGAAGAAACATCGTCAACAAGTTCCCCAATACAATCTGATTCAATCCTACAAATAGTAAGAACAAGAGGTACATTACAGTGTGTAAGTTCATAATCATGATAAAAGGGACAAAACACATAAATCAAACTCCTCAAAACATCGTCAACAATTGAGTAATTAAATTGATAAAAATATATAAAATCAACCCAAAGTGACTTTAGCAAGTAATTTAGTATACTTGGATGACCATAAAATTTATTCACTCGATTGAAATAAATAAATTTTTGAGGTACACAGTTGTTCTATAGTAGAATATTAGCTAGCTATTGTGTGTAACTAGTCTTCATGTTAAATAAATTTATGATTCAACTTGTGTGTTTTTTGCTCACCTGTCATGAACATTACAACCTTTTAGATCAGTGGCAGCACTTAGGGCAGTTCTCCATCCTTTCATCTTCTGCATCCCCTCAACATCATCTTTATACTTCAATTCATGTTCGGCAAATGCTACTGCAAAGCTCTCTGTTTGGTGTCGAACTTCTGATGGATACACATCATAGAAGACCGGTATGACTATTTGTCCATTTACTTCCTTGCATTCCATGATCTTTACTAGTTCGTTCAAGCACCACCTAGATGTAGCATAATTCTTTGAGAAAATGACAAGAGCGACTTGAGACTCTTCGATAGCTTTCAAGAGTTCTTCTGGGATGGAATCGCCATTCTCTAGCCTTTTATCATCTTGAAAGGTGAATATTCCCCTGTTTTTCAAACCTTCATACAAGTGACCCGTAAATGTTCTCCGAGTGTCGGCACCTCTAAAACTTAGAAAGACATCGTACTTCCATCGAGGATAGTATTGTAAATTACTTGCAGAAGAAAAATAAGAATTTTCCATGGATTCGGTTAATTGTCTAACAAGAAGAAATAAAGTGTATGGATGAGTCCAATTGATGAACAAAACTATATAGAGGAAAAAAGAAATAAACAAGCTAGTACCAATTCAAACATGAAAGCTTCTATGAATATTCGCTCTACTCCAATCAACTAATAACATTAATAGGAAAATATATGGTTATGGACCACTATCCATCTGCACAAAGAAAAATTGGACCATATTACTATTAATTATGAGCAAACAACACAAATCTCATTAGTTTTGGGGTCTTATAATTAGGGGTGGGCATAAATACCGAAAAACCGAACCGAACCGAAAAAATTCGGTTCTTCGGTGTCGGTTCTTCAGTGTTTCGGTTCGGTGTCGGTTTTTTTTTCCAGAACTTCGGTTCTTCGGTTCGGAGTTCGGTGTAAGGTTCCCGAAACTACGGTGCACCGAAGAACTGAAGTTTTATTAAATAAATTTAAAAGTATTTATTATATTACTTAATTTTTAACTTTACTTGGCCCATTTCAATTTTTATATTTAGATCCTAAATTTAAATAGCAAAAATCTTAATAACAAAATAGTAAACCCTAAAGACCTAAAGTCTAAACTAAATTCAAGTTTGAGCAGCAACTTGGTGTTTCTACTTTCTACTTTATGATTTTATCATTTTATGTTGTTACTTTGAAGTGAGAACAACAAATTGATGTTCTTACCTTTTATTGTTAGACGGTTAGTTGCTACTTTGAAGTTTGAAGTGTGAAGTGTGAAGTGAATAACAATTGTTACTTTATCATATTCTCTCTTTATTTTTGTTGACACCGAAAAACCGATTTATAAACACCGAAGTAGAAAAAATCGAACCGAACTGATCTAGTTTGGTTTGAAATATGGTGCACACTTTTCTAAAACCGAATACCGAAAAACCGAACCGAAGAACCGAACGCCCACTCCTACTTATAATTATGTGTATTTATTTTAATTTTCAAAATTACCTTCTGTACCAAGGACATGCATGGGCTCCCACGCATTAATTCCCTGCATTTATATTTGATTGTGAATGGAGTTGACGAATTCCAACAGAAATGGAGAAAAGGTCACCCAACATATATTGTACATATGTCAATTTAACATTTCGACAAAAGTGCACACTCTTTAATATTTCTTCTGTTCCTTTTTATTTATCACCGTTTTTTAAAAGTCAAACAATATAAATTTTAATTAACATTCTAAAATGTATTTTTTCATCATATTGTTATGTAAAAAGTTACAATTTAGATTACATTTTTTATATTTTTTGAATATCTAAATTTTTAATTTAAAACATCTAAATATAATCTAATTTAACTCTAAAAATTAATCAAATTAATTATCAAAAAGCAGCGCATAACAACTTAAAAGGAACGAGTAAGGAGTGATAAATGTTGGTAGTTATTTAGTTCTTTCTCATTTATGGTAATGGACCCACTATCCATCTTCACAAAGAAAAGTTGGACCATAGTACTATTATGAGCAAACAACACAAATCTCATGACTAATATAGGGCTAATTACATATTTTTATTTTAAATTTGAAAGTACCTTTTTTACCATAATTACTTCGCCTTTCTCACCCTCTCTCTATATAACTGTATTTTAGAATGAATGGATAAAGTCAAGTTATGTTGTCGGTGACAAAGAAATTACCCTTCTTTTTTCTTTGCACCTTTCATCCACTTGTATAGTGGTCCATTGTGTGCATATTATTACACTGGTGTTTTTAAAGTCCACTGTCAGTGATTCCTATTCACAAACTACTTCTACCGTGTAAATTTGACAGTAGACATCAGTTGAGACTACATTAGATTTCACCCTATTCTTCCATTGTTTATGTTATTGAAATCTTGTCATGGTTGGTGCACCAAGAAACCGGTGGAGTTGCCCCTGTTTCCACTACTTATGGGTAAGCATGTATAGTTTTCTTTATGCGCGATTTCAAATAAAAAAGTTCAGACGAAAGCTTAGTGCACCGGACTGTTTTATTTCTTAGACTAAAGTTGGTATATATAATAATGTGAAAAACAGGAAGGAAGCTAGTGGCTGGAAGTTGCATAGGAGGGATGAACGAGACTCAAGAAATGTTGGATTTCGCGGCAAAGCATAACATAACACCAGATATTGAAGTTGTGCCAATGGACTACGTGAACACAACATTGGAACGTCTTCTGAAATCGGACGTGAAGTATCGTTTCGTGCTCGACGTAGGCAATACATTGAACAAGAAATGAGAATATTAATGGAGGGGGCGGAGGGTTTCAATTATGTAGCTTGTTTTCAGAGATGATTAATTAAATGTGTTTCTTGCACTTATCAAAACAATGTAACATTTTACCAATATTTAACCTATAATCCCGAGCTTGTGGGAAAGAGCTGCAAGAGTTTCTTAGATTCAACTGCATGAGATTTCTGCAATACTTCAGGGAATGGTGAACCTCTTCAAGACTCGTACATTCCTCTAGATCCAAATACTGCAAATTTGGTATCCCCTTGAAATTTAGTGTTCTCTTCAGTCTTTTAGAGCCCGTTAGATCCAGGGGTGGACCCACATTGTTGCAAGCGGGTTCAGTTGAACCCACTTCATTTCGAAATTTACCATATATGTTGGGAAAATTTATTGGGAAATTCAATATAACCAATAATTTGAACCCATATTATGAGAAAGTCTGTTGTTGAGCGACGGTCCTGGGGTTCAAATCCATGCTGGTTATGCGGGTTCGAATCCCCTTATAGCACATATCTTGCTCTTTTTTTATGAAAAGGAATAAGCAGCGAGGCATCTATTTTTTTTAATAGCAGCTAGGCATCAATATTTATAGTTACTATATTTAAATATTTATATTAGTAGCTAGCTCATAAATTGCTATATTTATATATATTTTATATATTTCACCTTGTATATTTTTATTTTTTAATTACCCGAATTCAATAAATTTAAATAATCTTGTTACTTTAACAAACATTTGTATCTTTGTTAATTGAATTTTGATACTCTCTTTCATAGATTTTTGCTAAACTTGAGACTCTTTTCGTTGAAATTATATATAGTTTGTTCATTCACTTTTATTTAGTTAAAGTAAATACAAATAATTGTTTATTTTTGTAAATTTTCAAATTTTTTCTCTTCTTCATTAAATAGAAAAGGTGTTGAGTTGTAAAAAAAAGTGACATTACTAATAAAAAATGAAAAAATAAAAGAGAACAAGAAAATTGTTTGTTGTGCATGACGTTTTACACTATTGACTATCGTTATCAGTAGTTATTTGCTAATTGAACCCACTGATACAAAATGTTGGGTCCGCCACTGGTTAGATCTATTCTTCGTAGAGACGGAAATTGCTGCAGCTATTCAAAACACAGAAAGAATGATGAAAAGTAGTAAACGACATGTTTATATTATAACTCAACGTGTGAAATGAGAAATTGTTTGATTTTACTTTATATGGAAATTACATGCTCAGAAACTAGATAAAATCATGTTATTTAAACACAAGAATCATAATTCTAGGACAAAACAAAATAGAAAGTATCTCAAATAGAATGGTACCTTTGTTTCATTCCATAAATAATGCAATGAACTCCATCGGAGATCAACATGAACAAGCCTTCTGGGATTAAAATTTTCTGGCAATAACTTCCAAGGATAATCATGCCAGGCAAACCAACGCAAGTTGTTGGAAAGGTACTCAATGGAGCCATCATGGCAATTGGCCTATAAGATCCGTAATTAGGAAATATGCGTAATATCCTAAGCATTTTCATATTTTTCATTGCCTCTTTATCAAAGTTTAGTTGTTCAAAACAAGTAAACCAGATTGCTTCCACTGCCATAGTTCCCTAATAAAAAGATCATGAGACAAAGTATAACTTCAGTATAAAATCCGCTAACCAATATCACTACTTTCTTCGCCTTGCGTGCAAATTTTAGATATGTTTTGTACTTATTTTTGCACTTCAAGTTCTTGAAGAGCTAGTACCATTGAAAAAGATTAAGGTATAATATTAGTTAAGTATTTCTTAAGAAATATGTCGCTTAAGAGAAATGCTTTGCATAATTAATTACATTTTTTAGTGATACATTTTATGAGAAGTTTATTAGACTCAAGTTAAAAAGTTTTTCATGCTATGATAAAACAAAACAGTAATTAGAGTAATTCATAACTTATTTGTAACATCCGACAATTTGAAATAACTATAGAGAAGCTGGAAATTGGAAATAGTCATTTTTGGAAGGAATTTAAAAATCTGGAAATTTGGTTAAGTATGGGAAAAAGTGAGTTTTTGGCCAACTTTGAATAATCATAAATCCTATATCAGGATGAGTTAGGAGTAGTTCCAGTTATGTTTGCGAAGCTTGTGGAATGATCTTTCCAACGCCACCGACTTTGCTCGATTCTGAGTTGGTATGAGGGATTTATACCCTTTGGAAGTTGGGCAGTTGGCAGAGAAATCCGTCCGGAAATTTTAAGGGTATTTTGGTCTTTTCCCTAACCAATTCTTTTGGTTATATTGTTGTTTTAGACTGATTTTTAGATCAGTTTGTCCCATTTTAAAAGAGTGAGAGTGAGAGTGAGAGTTAGGGTTCTTGAGAGAAGAGGAGAAGAAGAGGAGAAAAGAGAAGAAGAAGCAAGGTTTCGTCAAGGATCGTCGTGGATATCGTCGGGGGTAATCCCTACTAGGTATATGAGTTCATAGTGATGGGGTTGATCCTTTCCCCCACACGCCAACCTCGTTTTATTTTCAAGAAAAGATTGGTTGTGTTGTTGAAGTTGTTGGTTGTGTTGTTGATTGTGTTGTTGAAGTTCCTTGTTGATTTGGGACATGATTTGGTTGTGTTTTACCTCTTGTATGTTGAGGGATTTTATGATCCTTAGTGTTTGGGGTTGAAACCTTTGAAGTTAGGGTGGTTTAGAGTTGGAAAAAAGAGGAAGAAAAGTCGAGTTTTCTGGGGAAAGGGGTGGCGCGTCGCGTCTGCCAGCGCGCCTCAAAGGAGCTTCTGAGCTTTCTCCTTTGGGGCGCCGCGCCTAGCAGTGCGCCCCAGCAGTCCTTCTGAGCTTCCAGGGCTGGCGCTCTGCGCCTTCCAGAGCGCCAAGGACGCCAAGTTTCCGCATTCTTTTCACACTTTCTCATGCATGTTCCTTGGTATTGTAGTTGTTTTCAACACTCCAAAGTACGTCTAAACATCAAGAACTCGTCCGTAACATGTGATCAAACACCTTGAATCCATAATTCCAATTCAAGGAGAGTTAGTTTCCAAGTCAAGTGAAGTTAAGAGTTAAGTCTAGAAGTTAAAGAAGTGAAAGCAAGTCTTTAAAGTTGTTCAAGAGTCTTTATTGAATGTTTTAACTTCATTTTAAGGCTCAAGTTTCAAGTCAAGTAAAGAGTCAAGAGTTCAAATTGAGTAAAGAGTATAGAGTTGAGTTCATTTCTCAAAAGTTATTAGGGAACTATGTATTCCCAAATAAGTTTCTAACTGTTTTTACATTTGAGTAAGAAAGGAACTATGATTCCAAAAGAGCCTTTGGGCTAGTTTTCAAGAAAAAGGAACATCGTTTCCAAGTGATCCTTTGGGCTAAGCTTTGAGTAATTACCTCAACTAAAGAAAGATGTGTTTAAAACACTTATGAGCTAAAGTATATTTTTGGGAGTAGTCTTGAGCACCGAGTGGGGACACGAGTTCATATTAACTCAACTCTCCATAAGAACCATGCGCCAACATGGGATTTAACGGGTCATACTTTTTAGATAATCACGTAAAGTTAAGCTAGTGGATCCACTTAGTAAAGTTAGCTTCCTATATGTCACACCCCGAGCCTACACCCTGGGCGGGACCGGCACCCGGAGACCATTTCTGGCCCCAAGCGAACCCTTAGCCTGGCTTTCTTAACTCAGCGGAAACCTAACCCAACAGAAAAACTCAATGCAATGCAATATTACAAAACAACTTAACTTATAAAATATGGCCATAAAGGCATCTCGAATCTCAAAATAGAATATTTATATATATATATAGATGAGAGACTCAAAACTAACTGACTGACTGTCTGTCTATGAAGCCTCTAAAATACTGAGATGGATGTTGGGACAGACCCCGCAACATCCTAATAAAACAAAAACTAAGAACACAAAATAATTGAGTC
>JAJOOR010007521.1:0-17803 GCA_036250505.1 Solanum acaule | reverse complement strand
CATCAGCAGAGTTGAAGTGATTCAGCTTTCAGTGGAAACATTTGGTCTCATACTGCTAAATGTGCGACTCTGTTGTATAGTAATTTTATCATTTTAAGCCTCCCTTTTCTATTGATGTTACAATTGGTTTTTTCGGTTTTTTAACTATCTTCCATTATCGTCTAATGTTAGAGTAAGATTATCATAGCTTGTTTAAGCCTACATCTTACGATGTGGTCAACATCCACATTTGTGCGGCGTTCTCTGAAATTATTCCATTCCCAAATGGAACCAAACAAAGAGGCATGAATATAAAGCATTATATTTTGGGTCCTACGTGGAAGAATCAGTAGAATCCATAAAACCTAAAATTGAAGAGATTGTTGCAAATGTTTGGCTGTAACCTGCTCCTCTGTCCACAACTTATATAGAAGTGATACCGAAGATCAAGACTTTGACCAAACACTTTATTTGCATATTGAATTCCTTCCTCTACTTCATTGTTAACCCTGAAACAGGTAAAAGTAGCGGAACTAAAACTACTGGAAAAATGAAAGTAAACGAAACTATTACCAGAGAAATCTCCCTAGCTGCACTATATGCATAAAGAATCCAAAGAAATACTGGAGTTAACCCATATTTCTTCTACATTTTTCTACAAAGTGTAGGGTTTGGTGATATCGGTTTCCATCCTCGTGGATAGGTTCATAGTAGATCCAGAAGAGAAGTTATGGTGAGTCCTCACAGTTAGGGGTGTACAAGTCAAACCGTAAAGTCAAACCGAACCAACGAACCAAATCAAACCGGGAAAAAAACCGATTTGTGGTTTGGTTTGGTTGGTTTGACGGTTGAAAAAAAAACTCGACCACTCTTAGTTTGGTTTGGTATTAAAAGAAAAAAAGTCAAACTGAACTCAAACCAAACCGACATAATATATTATTTATAAAATATTATTTATAATCTACTTTGTTAATATATTTTTAGTTAGTTTATAGTTTTCAATGTTTATATATTTTATTTCAAATTTGGGCTTGTAAAATTTTGTAAATATATATATATATAATTCTATTTTATTTATAGATAAAAAATATTATTTATAATCTACTTTGTTAATATATTTTTAGTTAGTTTATAGTTCTCAATGTTTATATATTTTATTTCAAATTCGGGCATGTAAAATTTTGTAAATATTATATATAAAATTTATAGAGAAAAAATATTATTTATAATCTACTTTGTTAATATATTTTTAGTTAGTTTATAGTTTTCAATATTTATATATTTTATTTCAAATTTGGACTTGTAAAATTTGTAAATAGTTTATTTTGTATTAAGATCCGAAGTTACAATCATATTGTTATAGTTTTTCAAATTCGAAGTTAACAATTTACTTTGTAAATATTTTGTTCTGTATTCAGTTTGCCTGTAGCCTTTAATCTTATTAATTTAACATAATGAACATTGGTATTTAAAAAAAATATTTTGTACTCATGTGAATTTTACCATCTTTTCAAAATTTCTATTCATTTAACATATTTTAAGTTTAGCTTATCACACAAGTAAGTGAAAATATATTTGATCTCTTTTTCAAATACCGTATAGTTGTAAAAAACCGAAAAAACCCGAAAGAACCAACTAAAGTCTAAACCGAAAAAACCGACTTTTGTGGTTTGATTTGATTTTTAGATTTAATAAACCGACATAATTGGTTTAGATTTTTTTTAAATGAAAAACCAAACCAAACCGACCTACGTACACCCCTACTCACAGTATCTGAGGGCTTGACCATCATGTCCTTTACCTTTTATTAATATGTTTAGGGATTTTGTATGGACTGCGTCCCAAAGTTTTAGTCTTATGGTTCTAGATGGTTTGAGACAAAATATAGACTTCCGCTCATGTTTATAAAAGACTTCGATTGTAAAAGAAAAAGTTTTAAATTTTCGCACCATATTCTATTGTCTTATGTTATGAATGTTATGAGGCTTGTATGGGGCTCTTTGGAGTTTTGTACGCCGTGTCATGTCTGGGGTGTAGGCTCGGATCGTCACAGTGCAGATTGAAAGATCATATATACAATAAGCATGGTAATCATTATTTTTCTGATATATCTAGTGTAACCTATTAAAGTGTTATCATAAGTAAGTTTTAGATTAAACAAGATACTTTTATCTCACTTTTGTCTGAATTATATTCGATTGGTTAAAATATCATGCAACTGGTGAGAGCTTGAGGTGTTGCATGTGCTATAAAACCAGGACAAATGAGGTACAAATTAAATAATCTTCAAAATCTATTATTACTTTAATGTTATTCACAAGGGTACATATGATATTAGACAGAAAGTTAAAGCTGAGATTTGTACATGCTGTGATTTATAAACATCTACAAGTACCAGTCAGAACAGAGTCATATTCATTGGCAACCTCGACAAAATAAAGTTAGTAATCCTTTTTATGGATCTAAACCCAGGTGGTGGTATCAATTTCATTTGTGGGATTCAACCCATCGAGATTAGATCTAAGAAGATGAGAAACTATGCTTACTTCAGGTTGAGTATGCAACAAACATTATTGTGGTGGTCAATTTGAGATCAGAGCAAGTGTCATTAAGCGGATTACTCCATGGGAATCGCCTCTGTATGGTTGTAAGCAAGAGCTAATCGACTATGTGTGGATGTGAGCAAGAGTTAATCGTGATCGACTGGTTACTCCATGGATTGTCTTCTTCTAGCTACTAGAAAGAGCTTCCGTGCTTTTCATTTTCCATGTTTCCTGTTCCTCTTTCCCTTTTCATTTTCTTTCTTATTTTGTTTGTTTCCCTTTCTGCATTTTCTGAACAACTGTTGAGGTTTAGCATTTTTGGCTAAGCTCTCTTTTGTACTTAAGTCCTTTTAATTTAATACATATGGCCCCTTGGGTCTTGGTTTTAAAAAAAAATGCACTTGAGAAAATGGAGAGAAGGTGTAACGAAGATGAGCCAAGTCTCAAAATTTTTAAATAAAAAACATACAGTATCATTTGCTGCACCACATCCGGTTGATGGTCACCCACACCATTGATCAGCTTCAAATGTAGCTGTCATAAAAAATGATAGTCACCCCAAAACAAAAAATTGTGTTCAAAATATTTGATGAAAAGGCCATTTTCACAAGTATATCTACCTCTGTATTGCCTCTCTGAAAGATCACTTACCTTAACACCACTAAGGATTAGTTTGGCCCCAAATATATTTGAGAAAATTTTGGAAAATGGTATCTGGTCATATAATTTATTACTATTTATAATAAATATATTTGCCAAATACTTGAAAAAATTAGTATGGACAAAGTTCTAATATTTAGAAATTTTAAAAAATTAAAAAATTGCCTCAAACTTTTATATATTTTTTTATAAAAAACACTCATCATTTATTTATTTCAACTAATATTTATCTACCAAATTACTCCATTAATAACTAATCCTCTCTGCTTTCTATACATAACATGGTCAAAAAGAACAATTTGTTTTTAATGAGTTATAATTCCTCCTGAATCATTGAGAAGTTGAAGTATGATTAATGTATATTGTTTTTGCCCATATTGTTATTTTGTTATTGCTGATTGTTATTAATTATGTTATAGGGTCATTTTTAACGAAACATGTTCATTATAAAATGACAATACAAATGTAAAGGTACTTTAATAATTTTTAGAACTCATGGATATAAATCATATTTTTTGAAATAGTCAAATATTTCTCCCACAATTTATGACCAAACACATAGTAAAACTTCATCCAAAAATAATTTGCAAGAATATTTGGAAATTTGAGGTCAAACACATTCATTCCATTTTATTTAAGGTTTACATAAAATTATGAGAAAATAATCAAATGTCCCTCTAACCTATTAGTCAATTCTCAACTACACACTTATACTTTACGGGGGTCCTATTACCCCCCTGAACTTTTTATTTTCGATATTTTGTGACCCTTAAACGCTGACCTGTCCAAGAAGGTGAATACACTTCTTGTAGGCGTGTAAGGGTTCAACAAAAAGACATAAAATGACTAAAATTGAACTAAATAATCCATGTGGCAGTATCTCATTGGAGATTATATAAGTAATTCATTTTTTTTATTCTTTCCCTTTTTTTATATCACAAAATTGTTATACCCATTTCATGATTTCTTCAAGTTTTTCTCAAAGTCCTTCAATGGCGGTCTTCTAAATTTCGTCTCTAGGAGCTCCAAATCAGTTTATAGCTACTGATTTATGCTTAGTTAATCATACATCAACCGTTTTTAGCAACACCAATGAGAAACTTTCATAAATGAAGCTCAAAAATGGAGTTCAAGTTTTTTCTTAAACCCCTCATAATTTCAGCAAAAAAAATAAAAAAAAGAAGTCAAACCACAATGAACCAACAATGGTGAATTTGAAATTTCACTTTCTAATTTCATTCTTACCAAATTTGTTTTTTCACTCCCACATTTGTGAATACTTATTTGTGGAATTTTGTTTTGGATTGGATTTCAAATTGAAAGTTTATGTAGACTAGCTATGGAGTTGTTCTTCTTCTTTAATTTGGTGTAGATATTTTTACATCATTTTCTCTTATTATTCTCTAAAGAAATCATTAGTATTTTGGAAAAAACAATCTCTATTTGAAAGCATTTTTTGTAAATTTCAATTTCTAGGTTTGATAAAAATGGAAACTTTACATAATTTTACAGGAGATTATTAAATTATTATTTTGATTAGGCTTATAATTTACAGGGAAAAAAAGAAGAAAAAGAATAAAAAAAATGAATGTACAATGATTTATCGCGTGTGCTGCACAACTTTGACAAAAAACTGGTTATACCTTTTTAGGGTGGTGATTATTCCATATTTAAATAGTTTAGGGGGTAATAGGACACCCGTATAGAATAAGTTTGTAGTTGAGAATTGGCTAATAGGTTGAGGGGGCTTTTGGCTATTTTTCCTAAAATTATTGAACAATTCTTTCATAATGAAAGTCCTTTCGATTTGCTCAAGTATCATAGAAAATATATTTTTTTAAAATTTAATATCATATAAAATATCTCCTTTTTTTTTCTAATAAGTTTTTGTATGTGCAGGCAAAAATGAATGACCTTTTGCTTACAAACCCTTTTTATGAATTTTATGACACTTCAATAAAATCGATTGATTTTTTCACTACAAAAATAATTTCAGTAAATTTAGTGCAACATAATAACATCCAAGAACTAACTCCAGTGTTATTTATGGAATTTTTACACAATAAGATGAATCTTAATAACTATTGCAATAAATATAAATCGGCAATTTCAAGAAATTGTTATTTGCTAGTAGTAATTATAATTTACTATAATTTGTTAAATTATAAAGAGTGTAATTTGTAAAGATTCTTTTGGACAATGTATATTTGGAAGAATATTCATGGAACTATTAACCAAAGAGAAAAGATCGATGAAGCATTCACCAACTCACGAAGTAAAAAAGGAAATAATTTATCATTTTTTCCGTCTCTTTTTAATTATTGTTTTGGCTCCAAAAAATTGTACTAAAATAATTAACCCTTTAGGTTGATAATTATTTTTAAATTATAACCTTCAAATTACAATAGTATTTACTTTTTTTAATAGAAGCAACTTTAAAAAAAAAAGTTAAAATAAGACGAAAGGAGTAACACATACTAATTGTTAGTTTGTTACCTTTACAATATTAAACTTCCTTATTCACACTTCCAATTATTTCCTTATTCACACTTTTCTTCTTATTTATGTGTTTAATACATAAAAATTACTACATTTTATGCTCTATAAATAGTCCTCAAAATCTCAGCTCGATCTCAACAAAATAGTAAACATGGCAGACATAGAAGATGGATGTTGTGAAGCAGTTTGTATCTATTTTCCAGCATGTCTTTGTATCATCTTTTATGCGTTGATCGAAATATTTGTGATCAGTTTCATGTGTTACGTTGCATTCACCAAGCCATTAGCTTGTTTACCGCATATGTTGGATATATTCATCAAAATTTCTGCAATTGCACTCTGTATCAGACTCATAGCCGTTTTCATTTATCGATTCTGCTACAGAGGAGGAGATTAATTTTGATGAGTATGAAGATCTAGAAGATTATTTATGTTTACTTTACTTTTTTTATATAAGTTTTATAATTCGTTTATTGGTATTTTAGGATTCTAAGTAGTTTGTTTTACTTTACCATTTCAAATTATGGAAGAATTACAATTAGTTTGTTTTCTTGCAAGTTGAAGTTTAGAGAGTTACAATTATTACGTAAACATGTTGAATTTTTTTTTTCCCCCAATCAAGTCATATAGTACGTAATTTTTATTTGTGAATTATTAAACGCATAATTCATGTTGGAAAAACAATAACAGTATCTCAAATATATTACTTATATCATCTTTTTATATTCTTGCATTTAATTAGCCTTTATGGCGTTCTTTATGCTCCCCGTCTATTTTTATTGTCATATTATGTATTTTGAAAGTTAATTTGACTAATTTTTAAAATTAAATTAAATTATATCAATTCGATATTTTAAACAAAAAATTTAGATATTACTATAAATTGCAATTATTTGTATATTAATATGATGAAAAAATACATTATAAATATTTGTCAATTTTTTTATAATTTGACTCTAAAAAAAAGGAAACTAGGACAGTTAGTGGAGGTAGCAAGAACTTTTGGAATTTGGACTGTACTGTCCCATCCCTGAATAGTCTTTGTTTGACCATTTTTCTAACATGATATCTGAACGTTAATTTTTCAATTGTAACGATTCGTTTCTTGGACATTATTCCTCTTAATTAGCCATTAATTTTATTAAGTAGGCGTTTGACCATGCGATATTATATCACGATATGATATCGTGAGATGGAATCAGCGTTTGGACATGCGATTTTACACTGATTTCATCTCATGATTCCATATCATGAGATGTGATTCCATATTCTCCAAAAACCATGATATGAAATTATATGGAAATTCCATATCATGATTTGAGATATTTTAATACAAAAATTGATCCACAAATTTATATTTTGTTAAAACAACCCCACATTTATATCTACTAATCATTTATTTCATATGTAAATAAAATTTATAATCACATCATTACTTTTTAAAATTTATTATTCTCACCGACATAAAATTTATTATTCTCACCAATATATAGTCACTTTAACTCACACCAACCGATTGTTGAGTAATAAATTTGTTCTGTTCATTTACTACAACACTTAATTTATTACTTCTACCGTTTTGTATTTATTACAACTATAGTTATATCTATTTGAACATGGAGTGAAGGGGAGGTTCCTAAAACGGTGCAATGAGCATATCGTAATCGCAAAGGAAGACATCACAAAATGTCTTATGTGCTTGTGATTTTGATATACGATTTACCTTTGTTGCTACTGGTTGGGAAGGTATTGCACATGATAGTAAAGTACTTGAGAATGCACCTGTTGAACCAACGTCACAATTTCCATTTCCGCCACATGGTAACTTTAAATTACATCCTTAGAATAAATATTATTTATTTACACAAAGCTGTCTCATTTACGTCACATATGCTTTTAGTATTTTTTTATAAAATGTTTGTTGGTAGATAAATATTACGTTGTTGATGCTGGTTTTCGAAACACAAAAGGATTTTTAGGTCCATACAAAGGACTACGCTATCATTTGCAAGATTATCGAGGAAGTGAAAGAGAGCCTTAAAATGTCAAAGAACTGTTTAATTATAGGCATTCATCTCTGCGCAATGTGATTGAATGGACTTTTGGAGCTTTGAAAAATAGATTTAGAATATTGAAACAAGGCATGAACCATTATGTTATTGATACACAAGTAAAAATTGTCATAGCTTGTGCAGTGTTACATAATTATTTGCGAGAATACCAAAGTACTGATGAAATATTTATGGTCTATGAGCATGAAAATATAGTTGCAGATGATATTGACCAACAAATGACTCAAAGTAACAATGTTGGCTCGTCTTCTTGGTCACATGATCGAGAAATGCAAGTTCAACGTGAGGAAATTGTCCGTACTATGTGGGAGGATTATATTAAAGACTAGTACACTACAATTTATGTTCAATTTTTTTTTTATTAAATTAAAGTTAAATGAAGCAATTACTTAAGTGGAGAACAAATAATTTTGTAATAATTTATTATGCGATTTTATAAATTTTTGTTTCTTTCATAAAATTGAATAAATAATTGGGCTTATTTTAATAGTTTTACAACTTATGAGATTTTTATGTTTATGAGAAAATATATAACACAAAAATTCCATATCGCATGTCCAAACAAAACTTCAATTTCATCTCATGATTCCATATCGCATGGCCAAACGGGCCCTAATAGTCCATTATTCTTATTCTTATCGATGGAGCTCTTTAACCATATTATGGTATATAGTTCATCTATAAATACTCAAAGTCTTTCTTTTCGAGTAGAGAAGATATCAACAGTACATAAATTTATTTTCCTCTATTATATTAGTTTTCATTCTTATAGAATCTTCGTCAGTTTTTGTATTCCTAATTTATATTTTTAAGGAGAGTTTCCTACAATTTTATAACTGGATATTTTTTCTAAGATTTCCCACAATTAAGGACCAAAAGTAGAGTCAACAACTATCTCCTCATTTCATCCCTGTTAACGTGTTTAATAATTCACAAGTTTAGAGTATGTGTTGTGTACGTGTGTTTCACATCAATCAATAAAATTATATATATAAGTTTTGGTTTGGATGGGTTATTGGTTAAAACCAAAACCAAATTAATTTAGTCAGTTTTTAAATTTCTAAAACCAAACGAAAAAAATAACCTTCGATTTGGTTTGATTTTTTGGGATTTTTCGGTTTGAAAATAATAAATTTCTTAAGGACATGTGTATCTCGATAGACACATACACCTAATAGATGAACAATCCACATGAAAGTTACCATTGATTCAATCAAACAATTAAGCAATATTAAAGTTATTATTACATGAACAAAGTGAATCAATTAAGAAAAAAATGTATCTATCTTATTTGAGGTAGGATATGTAAAGACTAAAATAATGGATTTTGATGAACTTGAACTTAAGGTTGTAATAGTTGGGGTAAAATTTAAGTGTTGGGCTTGAAAAAATGGTAAAGTTAAAGACGACTTAATTAAAATTTAACCAAATATTTATATTTTATTTATGAATAATATATAAATAATTATAAAATTTATATATATAATTTCTCGGTTCGGTTTGATTATTTTTGCGGTTATTTTTAGTAAAACCAAAACCAAACCAAATAGTATCGATTTTCAAAATTTAAAACCAAATCAAATATCAAAAATTTTAAATCGATTTAGATCAGATTGCAGTTTAATTTAATTTTTAATCATAACCATGAACAATCCTATATACCAGAAAAATAGCATTAATAAAAAATGCTAATGACGTTAAAATGTACAAAGCCAAATATCAGCTACTACAATAGAATCATTTCAAAATCTACAATTCTACATATAACTTAATTTATAGAAAAGAGTAAAACAAAGACTACATATCTGATTACATTGTCATGTATGTTTGAAAGAGATTGACCTCTTACTTTACTTCTCCTACCCGCTAAGCCCATTTTCTCCTGCCAACATTACTTTACTTCTCCTTCCCACTGAGCCCCTTTTCTCCTCCCAACATTATTAATTAAAGCTTCAGGTCACATTATATCAAGATAAGAATCAAATCAAATATTGATTTGTTATAAAATCAAGTTCAGAACAATATAAATATAAAGATAAGAAGACAACAAATGTAGGTGAAGAAAGGGACATTTTTTCTATTCAAGTGTATCTTACAATAATGAATGATATCTCTATTTATAGGTTGAGAAATTAATCTAAAGGTCATCATGTTTAATGCCAAATTAGTAGATACATTGTTATCCCAAAAAGGTTCATATCACCTTGGGAATACACATCCATGATATGGATAAGTTCATGAATAAACTTAATGGACAATCCACTTAGTTCAATGGATTTATAACATGATTAAATTTTTTGCTCTTCATTATAAGATCCTATAATAAACAAAATTATTCTTTACTATTATTCTCAAATTTATTTTTTATAACCGTGCCAATTATTGAAAAATTCAAATGTATAAATAATTGTAACGGCCCTATCCGTCGTTACTAAAGGGCACTCCGTATGGAGTCCCAAAAGTTCAGTAGTGTAGTGCAATTTTTTTTAAAAAATTTGAGCACACGACGATATTTGGCTTAAACTTTATTTTCTAGGTTGGGCTAACGTCAACCCACCATAGCTGAAGGCTTCCCGCTATAGCGGTTTAAGTCTCTCTATAACAAGATGTCGAAAAATCTGCTACCTAATTATAAGTCGTCTTTTATTTTTCTCTCACTTGTGAAAGGGGAAAACAGATGAAGGCTGCTCCAAAAACCTCTCAAAAGCATCCGAGGCAAGGGAGCAATGGAGGAGTGTAATGCCCCAGCCGGTCATTTTCAGAAAGTTTGTAAATTAACCATTTTCCCCTCCCGATATCGATCCCCAAGTCTTTTATGTTGAGTTTTGAAAATTCATTTTGAACTTTGAGTCAAAAGTTGAGAATTTGGTAAGTTTGTGATCATGAAAGGCTAAGTAGCTTAAAAGTGGTTTTTGGAGTCTTTTGGAGTTTCGAGTGTCAGAATGGAATTTCAACGATTCCATCAGTTTCAGAATGTGGAATCTAAGTTGTGAGAGTTATCAATTTCAGATTTGGAGTCTTTTGGGTATTTGAGGTCCTAAGTTGTGAAATTGTGGAAATTTAGCATTTGGGTTGATTTTGGTCAACATTTGGGGTTTAGATGCTCAGATAGGAATTTCGAGAGTTCCATTGGATTTGGGGAATGATTTTAGGCCTATCTTGGTTGATTTTTGAGAGGTCCCAAGCTTGTTTTAGTCTTTTTAGGCGTTGCAGTTAGTTTCTTGTCGTTTTCACGAATGTCAGGTTAAGGAGACCTCAGATTTATGTTTTGATGATTCTATTGAGTTCGAAACATCGAGTATAACTAATTTGCATATGTGGTTGGTGTGTATGAGATTTTGAACGAATCCCGAGGGTCCTTTTGTGATTTAAGAGTTAACTGTATTTTGTTGGTGTGTGTGGGCCTCGCTTTTGCAAAGGCTAGTCGCTTAAGCGACCTTCGCAGAAGCACGAGCCTCTTCGCTTAAGCGAGCTTGGAAAAATCGAAGGGGACATCGCTTTTGCGAGGGGTGCCCTTTTCGCGGACTTCGCTTTTGCGAACCCCAAGTCACTGGGGAGGGTTTTGACCTGCAAATTTTGGGGGTTTAAGCCCCATTTTCATTTTTGAGTTTGGGGAGCCCTTGGTGGAGATTTTGGAAAGGTTTTCTTGTGCTAAATCATTTTGGTAAGCTTTCATGACCCTAACCTTCATTTTATTTTGGTTCTTTATGAATTCTAACATCAAAATTTGAGATTTTAATAGATAAATAACAAGGTTTTTCAAGAAGTCAAGTTCTTAACTAAAATGGAGATTATGAATTGATTTTGAGTCCTTTTTTGAAAAGAAATTCCCAATGAGTTCCTAAAGCCTTGAATAATGTTTTCAAATATTAAATTTTGGATTCAAATCTTATTTTCGGAATTAGGTTTTGAGTTGATTGACCCATTTTTCAATGTAATTGATGTGAGAATTATTGTTTCTGGAGATTTATTGTGAATACTTGATTGTTATCGATTGTGTGGCTTCAGAAGTGATTCAGAAGGGGAAGACTCAACTCTTGGAGTGATTAATTGAGTGATCTAAGGCAAGTGATCTCCTAAACCTTGTATTCCAGTAGAATTTGTGTATTCTCTTCGTTATTTGTGTGTTGGGAGTAATGAGGATGAGGTGATGGCTTAATTGCCTACTTAATAAATCTAAATGAATAGAAAGGGGTTGAAATGAAAAAGGCTATGTAATGATCATGATAACATGAATTGTCTTGTTGTGACCCTTATTGACTGATTGATGCAATGCTTGATAACATGAGTGTAGACTTGAATTGCATGAATTGTTGTCTCTCTAATGTGGTGTGATATTGCTTGTATGCATTAATTATTTGACACTGGGATAATACTTATGATGTCGTGGTCATTATCGGATAGTGATTTGACATAAAGCCGATGGGAAATGGTTCGGGATAGTGATATTGTATCGATAGAAAATGGTTCTGGCGAAAGTTTGATTATTTTGATTTGATGCATTTGATGCTTATGTGTGACTTACTCATTAATTGTAATTGATACACTTGTTACGTGTGACATTGAAATTGATTGATTGACTTGATTTGTTTTGTCGTTGAATTGTGACTATTAAACTGTGATTTTCGAGCCTTGTGGGTTGTGTGTTGTAGAATTGTTAGGTTGGGCTGATTTCTGTGCAAGTTGTAGTTTGGGGAGGTTCGGTTGGAGTGTAAGGGGTATTCGATTTCTAGCTAGATGTCTTATGTATTAGGTTGCTTGCTAGGTACCGTGTTGTTGGTACTCACCCCTTGCTTCTACACTTGTGTAGGTTCCGATCCCTGACCTGTGTGATCTCTTTATTCTTCTTCTAACTTTAAGGCTCGTTAAGGATTTAGAGAGGTAGCTTCTCGTCACTTCGGCAGACCCTTTTTTCTCTTTCTTTATACTTTGTTCTATTTGAGAAACAAAGGCTGAGACTTGTAATTATTTCAATTTCACACTTCATGTATTTAGTGACTTGTACACATGACAATTAAATTTTGAGGGTTTTAATAGAAAGAATATTTTTTTTCGCTTTATCTTGTTCTTGCTTTATATTTCCACATTTCTTTCATTTTCGTTGGGTTGAAGCTAACTTGTCTCGGTAGAAATAAATAAGTGTCATAGCGTCCAATTTTGGGTCATGACAAATGATATCAGAGCCTAGGTTCATATGTCTCTTGTGTATACAAACCAAGTCTAATTAGAGTCTTGAGGATCGGTACAAAGACGTCTTTACTTATCTTTAAGAGGTTATGAAGATTGTTTGTAAACTTTCTTTTATTCATCCTTTTTTATCGTGTGTGTTTACCTTTGCTAGTGCAAAGTTACCGCGTGTTATTTTTCAGATGCGGAGGACCAGAGCTTCTATTTCTAGTGAAAGAGGAGAGACAATCACCGAGGCTGTTATTAAGACCCCAACTAGGGGTAGATGTAGGGCCCGAGATATAGGTCGTGCTCGTGGAGTAGCACCAACTAGAGGTCGTGCCCGTGGAGCGACACTAGCGAGAGGCAGAGCTAGAAAGGTTTCTCCTGAGTCATACATTGAGGTTTCTAAGGACCAGGTTCCTCTTGAGTTTGGAGCTCCTTTGTTTCACGAGACTTTGTTGAGGATGCTAGGTGTGCTGGAGAACTTCTCTCAGAGTGGTGCGAGAGGTATGCCACATGGTTCTTAGATGAGGGTAGGGGTGCAGACCCAGATCAGTAGAAAATTTTGGGTATTCAGGATTAGGTGGGTCAGCCATCAGTGGTTCTGACACTGGTTATGGGTGTTCATATTTTCTCCTGAGGTTATTCTGACGATAATTGAGCAGCAATGTAGTAAGAGGTTTCAGAAGATGAAACCACCATAGTTTTTTAGTGGCAAGAGTAAGGACGTCCATGAGTTCTTGACTTTATGCCATGAGAGACTTGAGGTAGTGGGTATGGTGGATGCTCGTGGTGTCCAGTTTGTTGCACTTTAACTTTGTTGACGCACCAGAGAGTGGTGGAGGACTTTTGTGAGGTCTAGACTAGTTGGATCTTCCCCAATAGAGTGGGATGCATTCTCTAGTGCTTTCCAGGATCGCTTCATTCCTTGGAGCGTGAGGGAGAAGACTTGATTGAGGTTTGAGAGCTTGACTTAGGAAAGTTTGTTTGTGACCGAGTATGAGGCTCGTTTCTCTGTGCTTTCTAGACATGCTATGACTATTATTCCGGATGAGGCAGAGAGAGTTCGTAGGTTTGTGGGAGGGTTGACCTTCTCCATCACGGTAGTTCATCTCGTTCGCAATAACAGTTATTTGTGATGAGGTCTTGTTATACTTGTGGGGATCCAGGTCATTTGATGCAATATTATCTATTTCAGACTCATTGAGGACCCCAACGTTCTTACTCAGCTGCTCTAGCTAGGGATTCAGTGCCTTCAGCCATGTGTCAAGGCAAAGTTCAATCCAGTAGAAGTGGTAGGACTACTAGTAAGGTGCTCCAGCTCAGCAGGGTAGAGGTAGAAGTTTTACTCAAACTGCAGGCGGTCGTGAGGGCCAGTGTTATGCTTTTCCAGAGAGGCCTGAGGCCGAGACTTCTAATGCTATGATCACTGCATCGTACCAATTTTCTATCGACCTGAGACTATATTGTTTGATCCAGGGTCCTTTCTCGTATGTGTCTACCTATTTTACTATTGGGTTTGATTTGATGTCTAATTGCATGCATGTGCCTATTAATGTTTCTACACCAGTGGGTGAATACTTAGTGGTGGATCGAGTGTATCGATCTTGTTTAATTTCTTTGGCCGGGTATGATACTTGGGTAGACTTGACCATTTTGGTGATGGTGACTTTGATATTATCTGGGGTATGAATTGTCTCTCTCCGCATCATGTTATTCTTGATTTCTATGTGAACAATGTGTCCTTAGCGATGCCGGGTGTGTCGAGAGTTGAGTGGACGGGTGCTAGTGGTTCTTACCCTAGCAAATTTATCTTCTTCATCCGAGCTTAGAGATTGGTTAATCTAAGGTGTTTGTCCTAGTTGGCCTTCATTCGAGATACTAGTGTTGAGCCACCTCCCATGGATTATGTTCCCATGGTTTGAAAGTTTTCAGATATTTTTCCTACTGATCTTCCAGGTGTTCTTTCAAATAGGGATATTGATTTTACTATTAAGTTGGAGCAGGACACCAAGCCCATCTCTATTCCTCCTTATCCTATGGCTCCAACTGAGTTGAGTGAATTGAAGGACCAATTACAAGATTTGTTGAGTAAGGGGTTTATTCGCCCTAGTGTTTCTCCATAGAGTGCTTTTGTGTTGTTTGTGAGGAAGAAGGATGAATCCATGAGGATGTGTATTGATTATCGACAATTGACCAAAGTGATAATAAAGAACAATTATCCTCTTCCTCGCTTGATGATTTGTTTGATTAGCTTTATGGTGTATCTCTGTTTTCTAATATTGATTTGAGGTCTGGTTATCACCAGCTGAAGATTAGGGCATTTGATATCCCTAAGACAACTTTTAAGACTCTTTATGGGCACTATCAATTTCTTGTGATGTCCTTCCATTTGACTAACTCCCCTACAATGTTCATAGATTTGATGAACAGGGTGTTCCGATCGTATTTGGATTCCTTTGTGATAGTATTCATTGAAGACATCTTGGGGTACTCCAAGACCGAGGAGGATCACGATCGGCACTTGAGGATGGTACTCCAGAGACTAAGTGAAGAGAAGCTTGATACCAAGTTCTTAAAGTGAGAGTTTTGGCTTGATTATGTGGCATTTTTAGGACACGTGGTGTCCAAGGAGGGTATTCAAGTAGATCCAGCCAAAATTGAGGTGGTTAAGGGTTGGACCAGACCTACGTCAGTTACTGAGATCCAAAGTTTTATAGGACTTATGGGCTATTACTGGCGATTTGTTCAGAGCTTCTCCACCATTACATCTCTTTTGGCTAGATTAACCCAACAGAGTCTGAGTTTTTAGTGGTCTGATGAGTGTAAGGAGAGCTTTCAAAAATTCAAAACCTTGTTGACGTCGACTCTTGTATTGACTTTACCCGAGGAGACTGTAGACTTCACTGTTTATTGCGATGTTTCTGGAGTCGGGTTAGGTGGTATTCTAATGCAAAAGGATAATGTGATTGCCTATGCCTCTAGGCAGTTGAAGACCCATGAGAGGAACTATCTTATCCACGATCTAGAGTTGGCAGCCGTAGTGATGGTTCTTAAGCTATGGTGACATTATCTATATAGATTTCATTGCGAGGTCTTCAAAGATCATCAGAGTCTTCAATATATCTTTAGTCCGAGAGATCTGAACTTGATGCATCGTAGATGACTTGAGCTACTGAAGTACTATGCCATCACCATCTTGTATCACCCATGGAAGGCCAATGTGGTGGCTAATGCTTTGAGTAGGAAGACTTCTAGCATGGAAATTGTTGCCGCTATTAATGTGGAGGAGAGACCATCAGTTGGAGATTTTCAGAGGTTAGCCAACAGTCTCGTCCGTTTTCAGATTTTTGAGGAGACACATGATTTGATTGCTTTTATTGAGGCTCATTCTTCCTTGTCTGAGAAGATTCGTGAGTGCCAGTTTGCTGACGAGAAGTTATGTCTCATTCAAGACAAGGTGATGAGAGGGGAAGCTCCGATTCTGATGGTGTCTTGAGGATTGAGGGCATGATTTGTGATGCTTTATTTTATCCTTAATAATGTCTCGAAGAACTATTACATCTAATATATTTCAGTATCCAATAACACCCAATAGAGATAGTTCTTGCCTAAATATCAAAATTAATGAATTCAAATTTCGTAAGATTATCCATAAAAAAGAAAAGAAAATAGTACCTTAGTCTACAAAGTTATTTATTGAGACGGTTGTGCTAATAATGTGTTACAAAATTATAGAATTGCAAAGAAAATAGAAAAACAAATTAGGGCAAAAAGGAAAAGATTTTATATTTCACTTGTTGTTATACAAGAACTTGGGCTCCAAGTTGCAAAATATAATTATTTTTTTTATCACTTCTTCTACCACAAATGATGTCTTTATCTCTAAAGCTCTATGCAAGATGGTATTGCATAGACAAATAGGCTCAATCCTATTGACAACTAATGAACATACATAATATTTATAACAACTACAGATAATTAATGAGTAGATGCAAGCTAAATATCTTTGAGAAGATAGTAATTTTAAATTTTTTGCCTTATACTAGTTATTCTTCTTAGTCTAATTCCAACAACCAAAGGTATATTGTCATGAAGATAAAATAAATCATAAGCTTTTTCATTAATCAGAATTGAATAACAATTGTTGAAAATTAATCTTAAAATCATATCAATAATGACTTGAAAAATCAAACCTCCTTAGGATTTTAATCAGAAAAATAATAATCATGAAACCTTGTTATAAGTTTTGGCCATGTCCAACTTTCTTACTACATTGTGAAACTTTTTCTCCATGTTGATATCCCTTATAATCTCTTGGGCTAATAACACATGATTTTCAACCTATTAACAACTAATAAACATACATAATTTATCTACCATAAATATTGTGTTTGTCCCTAAAGCTCTTCCATAATAGGTAAATAGACTCCAGCATATTGACAACTAATGAACATATGTAATATTTACAACAACTACATATAATTAATTTAGTAGATGCAAGGTAAACATCTTTGGGAAGATAGTGATTTAAAAAATCAATATGCAGAATACTTTTATACATATTTATTAAGAAGAGAAAATACATCAAATCACTCTTAAATTTAGCAGTAAAATTTACTTTATCACTTTTATTACATTGACACTTAAATACCCCTTAATAACTTTGAAGTGGATTAAATAACATCCTAAGATTATAATATACTATCATCCGTCACGTCATAATCATGTAAGGGCCACATCATAGTAGTGTTAGCACTATGTCATTATTATTTTTATTTCTTTTTGCTTATTCACTATTTCTTCTTAAATACTTTCTAAAATTAATTGCACTAATTAAGAAATGCATTTTCTAAAATCAAAATTTCAAACGTGGACCCA
>JAJOOR010007520.1:0-31188 GCA_036250505.1 Solanum acaule | reverse complement strand
GTTGAATCCATCAAATTTAAACTCTGGTCGGAAACAACAAAAGCAAGTCTCTCGTGAAGAACAAGATTATTAATGCATGTTGCGTCTTTGATTCTTGTACAGAACTTGAGTTTAGTAGTAAGTGATACATGCCCTGTATACTGCGAAAAAAATACTACTGATAAATGAATACTACTAATAGAATGTAGTGTGTAGTAACAGTTCTAAAATTATACATTTTTTGTATTTTGATTCATGAATACTTATTTTTCTGTTATATTTTTTGTGGTACACCAGGTATGAAGAGTCTTCCCGGAGCTCCATTCACAGGCATTTCAGAGGATATTCGAGGACGAGTATCTTGCTACAAGCAGGATTGGATTGCTGGAATCAGATCCGGAATAGGGTAATATAATTTTTCTTGGCATAATACATAGATAGACATCTTAATTTGGCCTCAACTGTCACTTAAACACTCCAACTTTGAGAATAGATATCTAGACATCTCAACTCGTCCCTATGGTATCTCGTAGACACCTGATGCTGACATGGTACATAAAAAATGGAGGTGTCTAGATGAGTCATTTTGTAAGTTGGAGCGTTCAACTGACAGAGTGGAGACAAATTGAGGTGTTTAGATGTACATCCTCAAAGTTGGAGTGTTTACTTGCCAGTTTAGGCCAAGTTAATGTGGTCTATATGTTCTTTGATTGTATTCTAACTGCTACTTCTGTATGTATATGCCAGGATATTAGCTCCAACTACCTACATATTTTTTGCATCTGCTCTTCCAGTGATTGCTTTTGGAGAACAATTGAGCAGAGAAACAGGTTCTTTTACATTTCAAACTTTTGATGAAAGCATTCTAAAGGCAATTAAATGCATATGTGATCATTAGTTTTCCGATTATATAACTTGAATTTGCATTTTAGATGGGAGCCTCAGCACTGTGGAAACTTTAGCTTCTACAGCAATTTGTGGTATCATTCACTCGATACTCGGGGGACAACCTCTTATGATACTAGGAGTTGCAGAACCTACTATTATTATGTACAGTTACTTGTACAAGTTTGCTAAAGAGAGAGAGGATTTAGGACAGACCCTTTACTTGGCTTGGGCCGGATGGTATGTTAGAATATGTTCGACTTTCATATAAGGTTGTTTGATGATAGACGATGTTCATGATTTCTCATGTCTATGATGAAATCTTACTGCAGGGTTTGTGTCTGGACAGCTCTCATGTTGTTTCTTCTAGCAATATTCAATGCCTGTTCTATCATAAGTAAATTTACAAGGGTTGCTGGGGAAACTTTTGGAATGCTAATCGTGGTGCTTTTCATTCAAGAGGCAATTAAGGTACACTTAAGCTGCAGAAACAAGATCTCTTTTTATAAAATATTCAACTCTTGTCAGGGGCGGAGCCACAATGGTAGTTATGGGTTCAGCAGAACACAGTAAACTCTGTTTCAAACCTTGTGTTTCTTTTTAAACAATTCATTCGATATGTACAAATAATCCTTATCTAGAACCTAGTAAGCAAAACAAATTGTGACTCTGCCTCTGAATCTCCTGGTGATATCTGAAAGAATGGAGTCTTGATCAGAATGGATTTTGTATTGTAACTTTGTAGGGATTAGTGAGTGAGTTTAGCATTCCTAAAGCTGAAGACCCAAGTTTGGAGAAATATCAATTCCACTGGCTTTACATGAACGGGCTACTTGGAATCATTTTCACCTTTGGCCTTCTCTACACAGCCTTAAAGAGCAGGAAAGCAAGGTCATGGTGGTATGGCACAGGTTTGTAATCCAAACATTTTGATGGTGTCAATATGTTGTCACTTCATAAAAGTACATGTCTCACAACTTTCTTTTTACATTAAATCAGGCTGGATTAGAAGCTTCATTGCCGACTATGGAGTTCCTTTAATGGTTCTCATGTGGTCATCTCTCTCATTTATCGTGCCAAGCAATGTTCCATCTGGAGTTCCTAGAACTCTCTATAGTCCCCTTCCTTGGGAATCTGCATCTTTGTATCACTGGACTGTAATTAAGGTGTGAAAAACTGGTGAAAGGTTTCTTCTTTAATTAGTTAATGAGAAATGTTGAGCTTTAAATGTATACGTAAACTGCAGGACATGGTGAAGGTTCCTCCAGTATACATATTTGCTGCCATAATACCAGCTGTGATGATAGCCGGACTCTATTTCTTCGATCACAGTGTTGCTTCGCAGATGGCACAACAAAAAGAGTTCAATTTAAAGAATCCTTCTGCTTATCATTATGATATCTTACTCTTGGGATTTATGGTATGGTATTCTATCATCTGCCGATTTCTTCTACTTTTTCTGATTATATATGTCGATGTTTCTACAATCAAGACCAATGACAAGGGTTGATACTTCTGTCCACAAACTTTGCTATGTGGTCTACTTGGATTGCCTCCTTCAAATGGTGTCCTACCACAGTCCCCAATGCATACTAAAAGTTTGGCTATTCTTAAGAAACAGGTAAATATAATTTACTTGTTGATGATTGTTATGAAACTTATTACTATGTTGCCTCTGGTGTGCTGCCACATTGAATGCTAAACACTTATGTATTGCTGACTAGCTCATCCGGAAGAAGATGGTTGAAAGTGCGAAGGAGAGTATCAGGCAAAAAGCTAGCAATACTGAAATTTATGGAAAGATGCAAGCTGTATTCATACAGATAGATAGTTCTCCTATTGTAAGTTCATCTTCTTAGTTTCTTTAGCACTTCCAAAAATTGCACCATTGTTTTTGAGTTAGATAAATCTAACTCTGAGTCAATTTGTCTAGTACTTCACCATCGAGACTGAACATCTTACGTGTCGTTATGGAGATATCTAGAGTAATATTGAGCTTTATAAAACCAATCTTTCTTGGCTATGCAGAGTGCAGTAGCTAAAGAGTTGGAACATTTGAAAGAGGCAATAATGAAAGGTGAAAGTGAAAATGCAAATGACGAAAAGTCTAATGGTATATTTGATCCTGAGAAGCACATTGATGCTTACTTGCCCGTTCGAGTAAATGAACAAAGAGTCAGCAATCTATTGCAGTCACTGTTAGTAGCAGCATCTGTAGGTGCTATGCCAGTGATAAAAAAGATACCAACCTCAGTTCTTTGGGGATATTTTGCCTATATGGCTATTGACAGTCTTCCAGGAAATCAGCTGTGGGAAAGAATGCTGCTTCTATTCATATCCCCTGGCAGGAGATTTAAGTAAGTTTCATTATTGGCATATGATCATTGAAGTGATTAAGTAAATAGATCATCAAGTCTTGCTTCTTTTGACTAGCATTTACATATGGGACTCTAACCCATTCTGAAACCCCCTTTCACGCCCAGTCCCAATTGGAGCGTGGACTGGGAGCACAAATAGGGATGAACCTTGCTCTGATACCGTGTAAAGATATGACACTTGGGTTGAATTCGGCCAAGTGCCGTATCTTTACACAGTTCAGCCACCAGCTATTACAAATTTGATCTCGAATTTATATATGCAAACACAATCACATGCTTGTTGACTTTTTAATTATATGGCAAACCATGTGACTTGTTCAACTAACCAGAGTGATCATGATGGCAGGGTCCTTGAAGGGGTTCATGCATCTTTTGTGGAATCAGTGCCATTCAGATACATTGCAATCTTCACAATATTCCAATTTATGTACTTACTTTTTGTCTTTGGAGTTACTTGGATTCCTATAGCTGGCATTCTCTTCCCCTTGCCATTTTTTCTCCTCATAAGCATAAGGCAACATTTGCTTCCCAAGTTGTTACACCCTCGTCATTTACAAGAGCTTGATGCAGCTGAATATGAGGAAATAGCTGGTTCTCCACAACGCACACTTAGCTTCTCTTTCAGGGTAATCCTACCATTGTCATTTGTCAACTCCATTTAATTTTCAGATTTTCATTAGTCAAGTCCACAACGCGCACTTAGCTAATGAACTGTCATCAAATAATGTGATTAGGAAACGGAGACTACTCTTCCTAGAACTGAAGGCGAGATAGAGATTTGTGATGCTGAAATTTTGGATGAACTTACAACCAGCAGGGGAGAGTTTAAAGTCCGGACTGTCAGCTTAAGTGAGGATAAGCGCCCAAAGGTACCTCTTGACAATTCATTTCATAATTACTAGTACAAGTACTAGAACCTGTGCAATGTGCGGTCAATATTTTTAAAAAATTGTTAAGTCTTAATTGTTGACGGATGTTAATGATGCCTATTTGCAGGTTATTCATCCAACTGCAGACATAGAATCTGAGTGAACAAAATTCACATGGCTTTAGAGTGTATTGAATCTTGAGTTGGTACCATTTGTATGTGTCCATACATGTTGAGTGTATAATACTACAAATTGTAGGTCTAGTTAGTACTCTACTATAATATAAGATGTACTTTATAGAAGTATTTTACAATTGTAAGCAAACGTCGTGTTGAGAATGTAAAGTGTTTGATAGTTGAATGATCTTTGATGATTTTGAATTATTAGCATATATGGATATTCTTTGCCAAATCTGCGCAAAAACAAGATTTTTTTTAATTCCAGGGCTCGAACCCGAGACCTTAAATAGGATGTACTATGTTTCACTTTGCTGAAGTTCTACAAGTTTGCTTCAACTAAATTAAAATTAGCAGATAAAACTGTAATGAAACCATTTTTAAGTAGGATCTAGTGATATAGGATAAAAGAATTTGAAAGATATATTTTGATGTTTGTTTTTAAAGAACCTTACATAGAAAAGATCTGGATAATTACTACGATAATAACATCAGAAATCTCTGTAAAAAAAAGAACGTTGTAACGAGATCGCATAGGTCCAACATAATCCTCCTAACAGGCGGCCAAAGATGGGCACACTCGTTGATTTCGAGAAAACCGAATCAATTGGCTTTTTTCCCAAAATAGACTTCTATGAGTGAAAGGCAGGTTTAAACTAAAAAGACGGGGAATTAGCCAACTTGCACGATTGAACTCTCTTCTTTTTAGAACTCGAGAGAAATTTGACTTTCCTACTAGAAGTGATGCCATGCTTGCTAATAATTGAAAATTTTCAATATATCATAAACAGATTGATGATTTCATGTATTCCACAACATAAAAAAATAAAACCTACACATTAACAATCAAGAACTTAATAAAATACTTGACTAGATTAATACTCCCAAATTAACTATAATAATTTCTTGAAATCAAATTAATTACAAGGTAAATCACATTAAATCTTGACTTTAGTTTGAAGAAATCCAATTGCCCTTGTTCCATTCTTGATGAAACCTCAAAAGATGAGGAGAATATGCAACATTCTCCCCAGTAGTAGGGAAATAAACCTTGTAATTTTCTTCATGTCTTCCAGAAATAAACCCGATCCACCATCCATCATTATCGAACACATCAACGATATCGTGCATACGAATATCTTCAAGCACTAATAACGTTTTGTATTTAGGTGGTACAGGACGGATCTCAGAAACCTTGACAATTTCCACTAGTAAATCAGACTTATCGTCGTTTACTAAATTCTTGTATCGAACTCTATAGTGAGAATTTCCAATTGGAGAAACTATAGTCGCGGTATAATAAGCACCAATGTATCCCCATTCTTGACTTGCAACTTCAACTTGATCACCCCTTTGAAACAACTTTGTTGTATCTTGTGTCTTGAATGCCAATTTGTTAATTCTTGTCTTTAAGTTGTCAATCAAGCAATGAAATTTCTCAAAATTGGATGTCATAAATGTGATTAGACAGAGAGAAAAAAAGAGATTGATTTGTTTAGTTGAATGATGAGAACTAATGAATTTATAGGGAGAAAAAAAATTGATTTCCTTAAGTGATTAGGAATTGGAATTTGTTTCCACTTTTAGTTTTTTCTTTTGGTTTCCTTATATGACTCGGAATTGGAAATACGGTTTGGTTTATTTTGTTTCTATAATTTGTTAGTGCGCGGCTCTTTTTTTATTTAAGAAACTGTAAAAAATAATTTGTGCAAATAATACTAATGTTTTGCCTAATTTGTTCAACTTTCCTAAACAACGGTTGTAATAGGCCCATGTAAGTAGAGTTGTAGATTGTAGATGTAGAACTTTATTGTACATCCTATGAGGCCCAAATTGAAAACATTTTAGGAAAAACTATTTAATTACTCAAACATTCCTATCACATTCACTAAAAATTTCCTCTAATTTGAAGTAACTACATATTGTCTCATTAATTAATAATTGAACACTAAATTTCAAGTTAGGCACACCTAGATATAAGTACTTTTGCTACCAGATACACTCTGAAATACAAAATACATAGGGAGAGGAGTGAGTGGGAGAGGATGAGGTGAGTGAGAGAGTCAGTGTATTCCAGATACGTGTAATCCACTTGAATACAATGTATTTGGATAAATTACACCTAATTTTGACATCATGTATACGAGATACATGTGTTTGAATGCGGCAAATATATGTATCTGAGGACTGAAATCTGACACAAATGATAGTGTCACACCCCTTTTCGCGCACGGCTGAAGGTTTTTTCCAATTTAAGTGACGGTATTGATTTAGGGATTATTTTTATTTTTTCAGAGTCGCCACTTGGAATTGAGTTATGGTGTTTCAAGTCACCTTTTTTCTTGAATCCCTAATCAAATCAAAAGGAAATGACTCTTCATTTTAGTCTGCGAACTAGAAATTCGGGTAGGGAATTCTGTTGACCGAGGGGAAGGTATTAGGTATCCCTCAAGTCTCGTGGTTCTAGCACGGTCGCTTTTATTGACTTATACTTATCTTAATATATTTTTGGATAATTTGTGTCTACATGCCATGGTTTGCTTATTTTTTTATTTTTTTTATTGTTGAACTTTTTATTTGGTCTTAACATAGTTGCGTAACCGCATTCTTGGTCTTGATATTTAGAGACATAACTGTCTTTTTTGCATCACACTTAATAAAAAAAATTTACCTACACATTTGATTTGAATTAATAAAAGTTAATTGTTAAAAGGGTTTGAGACAAGGTGCGTCACCGCATCCTTGAATTTCTTCTAAGCATCTCAAAAAAAAGATGTGTAGCGACATTCTTAATTAAGAGAAATTTAATTACGTTTGTACTCGTCCAATGTATAATAGATCCTAAGACATACCTATTATTATGTTAAAACAGTCTAAAAGTAAATGGCAACGTTAAAATGTTAAAGTAACCTAAAAACCTTTTCTATATTTCACTTATCACCTTCCCCCCATAAAATATTACATTTAATTAATTAAATCTCATCTTATTAACATAATAATATTTCCAGTCGTTTAACAAAACAGAGCATTGTAATTCGAGATATGTTTTTTACTATTCTAATTATAAATAATAATTTTTAATGAATGATAGAAAAATAATTAACAAATTAAGGTCACGCTTTAATTAATTATGAATAATACGTGTTGATATATCTTAATAACAAAAGAAAATATCTTAAAATAACACTTTTTATTTCTGTAAGTTAGTAAACCCAAATCTAATATCCTAATTAATGAACCCATAAAATTTCTTTTTAGAGAAAAATAAAAGTAAAAAAAATCCATCTTTAGTATTTATGCTAAATTTAAACTAGCATTAGATCTATGACCTATAGAATACCAAGATTCTAAAACACTTTAAATGATGAGATTAAATTGTATAAAAAAAAATGTATTTTTTGGCTAACAAACAATGATTTACTTAGTCCGTTTTTAAATCATGTTATCAACGAATAACTCAAAACTATGTGAATTGATCAAATTAATTAACAACAATCCACGAGTCACGTTTCAGCTTGATAAAATAGAGCGA
This sequence comes from Solanum acaule, assembly GCA_036250505.1. Taxonomy (NCBI): domain Eukaryota; kingdom Viridiplantae; phylum Streptophyta; class Magnoliopsida; order Solanales; family Solanaceae; genus Solanum; species Solanum acaule. The sequence goes on along the minus strand of JAJOOR010007520.1, from coordinate 23,369 downwards.
ATAAAGAAAAATATTAATTCCTTGGTGAGCAAGAAGCAATTATACGTTATATCATAGTTTAATCCAAATGCAACACTACAAATATTTACATGTATTTCAATATTATACTGGCGAAGCTAAACACACATGAAATTTGAATAAATTCAGGACACTGGAATTAAGTACTATATAATCATGAAAATCAAATTATAAAATAAATGTTAAATAGTACCTCTTGCGAAAATCAACTCACGAAAGGAAAGCAATTCTAACAGGGAACCATGAACTCGAAACCACGAAAGCAAACCTCGAACTCAACCTTTGTTTGTGAGTAAAAAAAAAAATTGTATAATAAGAGGACGAATACATATGTTGTGTGCGCGTGCAGGCGGAAGTCTATTGCTGATATTTTTTTTTTTCTCCTTGTTTTTTTTTTTTTTTTTTTGATCGTTCTGTGTCTCTGTATGTTGTTTGCTGATTATTTTTTCTTGTTGGCTGTGTTGTGTTGCTCTTTTTGGGTTATGGAATTTTGAGTGAATGTATATGTTTTTGGTTTCTGAGTTTTTCTGTCCCTTTTTTGGAGTTCGTATGTAGTATATGTAGTAGTGTATGTGTGTATGTTGTGCCGTGCGTGAGTGTGTATGTTGTAGAAAATGGGGAGGGAAGTGGGGGTTAGTTTTTGCTGATGGTTTGTCGTGGGGTTGGGGTAATGGGAGATGGGTATGGGTAAGAGTAGTGGGGCAAGGATTAGTTGATAGGTAAATAATTATTTTTTAAAATTATATGTAATACAATAATAAAAAAAATATATTAGTCAACTATATTCTAAATTAATATAAAAACAAAAGCTAATCTAAATTTATAATTAAAAAATATACGATTATTTATTAAACCTAATTTAGAAGAAAACATATATTATTTTTTTTGTCATTTTTCATTACTTTTTAAAACAATTGAAAATAAAACTTAGCCTAAGATGTGATTCAAATTTTTGTAGTTTTCAAATATTTTAAAATAAACTTACTAAAATAAGATAAAAAATAAAAATATTTAATTTAGATTTATAATAAATATTTAAGGAATAAAAATGGTGTAAAACTTAAGTTTGGTAAAAAATTACATGTCTACAGATAGTTTTGAAATTTCACGATACACATATTTAGGCACTAAACTAATGTGATTTGTGTGGTTTATGCAACATTTTATTGTCTAGATTTCAAATATTGCATTTGTTGTTTATTGATCAGATATACGGTGCTCTTTGAAAAATTTTACCAACATGTTTTTGGGATTCTACTACAAACTTTAGTATTGCAGCTGCCGGTATGTTTTGGTTGCATGACTGGAAGGGCCTGAACTATATTGGGCTTTTGCACACCTCAAACTTGATCTATTATTTGGGCCGCTTCCCGGACAGATTTCGTAAAGCCCAACAATGAATATGAGTGCATGGCAACTAACTTCATAAATGTACTCAATTAGATTCATTTTACATTTTATGCAGTGTTTTAAAAGGCGGGGGAGCGAGGCGAGACATTTTACTTAGTATAGGGCGAGACGTAAGTCTCGAGACGTGAGGCATAACCCCTATGGATCTTGAAATTTTTAATTTTATATTATATTATAATAATATAATAAAATAAAATTATAAAAATAAATCAATAGTTTGAAATAATTACAAATATGATTAAATAAACTAATAGAAAATAATATAAATAATCTAATAACTTAACTTTCTAATAATAAAAGAATCATTATTTCTCAAAAATATTTTTTTATCATACTATACGATTTACCCCCTTAAAAGAAAATAATTAATAGTCTTACTAGTATTATAATAAAAACATCACTCCATCATGAATACCAATAAAATTACTTTCAAATAGCTAAATAAAATATAATAATTTTGAGACATATGACGAAACCATGAAGACCAATGATAAGAGAAAAAGTAAAATTCCGCGATGTATTTATAAAAGAAATGTTACGTAATATATAATTACTTTCACAGTGTTACCAAATAGGAAAGATGCGATACTAAAACTTGTTATTTGAGTTATTCTCAATCTTCTTTATCTCTATAGATTAAAAATTAATATGTATCATTCAATTATTCAAGAATTATGAGGGTCAACAATGTTAACTAAAGATTTTAACACATAATTTGTGTAAGATCTGTTAGGCGAGACTCGAGCATTGGGTGTGCTTAGGGCGTACAGTCGGGCGCCTAGGGTGTAAGTCTTATAGAACTAAGCCCCACACTTAAGTCTCGAGGCGTTTTGCTAAAGTCTCGCCCTAGGGCGATCCCCGAGGCAAGTCCCAACAGAGTTTTTTAAAACACTGATTTTATGTCTTAGTTTAATGAGATACACAATTTAATCTTGCGTATGAATATGTGAATATTATAATTTGGTATATACGTTGTGTAAAGAGGTTGTTCGTAGAAAGAATTACATTGAATTATAACTAGTTATTACTATTGTTAACTAATGGTGTTTTATAAAATAGTCTGTATCTGAAAGCTTGTAGTCACAAATTTTTATTTATAAGAGAAACATGGAGATATATGATTTATCGATGTAAAGCCTTAGGATAAGTTATCTTGTTTATGAACTATGATTTGTTCATTTAGTAAGACTATGTAAGAATTGCATAAATTTTGATAGTCTTTACAATTTTTGGGGTTTTCATGTTTATGAAAAAATATTATACAACTTAGAAATTCAAATTGCATGTCCAATCAAAATGTCAAATCTATATCATTTAATTTAATTTCATGATTTCACATCACATGTTCAAATGGAGCACAAGTATTATTCACAGAAGACTATTAAATCAAATGATTAAGCTAAATATGTGTATACCATATCAAAAATACTCGTTGAATTTTGTGGTTTTGACTTTTAAACATATTTTGAAGGGAAAAAATTTTGAAATATATTTGAACTTTGACCGAAATTATTATAACAATACCTAACTTTGAAAAAGACTTTTTACCCCCTGCACTATTTAATAGTATGTTTTAAAGGTATATATGTGCCCACGTGGACATCATTAATATTGCATCATTATAAATAGTAACGTATCCACGTGTGGACATATATACCTTTAAAATACACTATTAAATAGTGTTGGGGGTTAAAAAGTCCTCCATAAAGTTTGGTATCGTAACAACAATTTCAGACAAAGTTAGAGTATTTTTCAGACCATTTTTCCTATTTTGAACATGGAAAGATAAAATTCATATATAACGGATACTGTTATATAGATTTCACGTTTCAAATTACCTATACTTTCATATAAATTTTACGTTCCAAATTATGTACTCCAGCAGTATTAGCAAGTGAATATGTTAACTTATTAATTGATATATGCGCCTAATTGACTTCAACAATATTGTCCTAATTTAAGGTGCTTTTTTTGTTTGAAATTTGAATAGACAACACAGAACAACGTTTTCATCCCTGAATTTCTTGCAAAATGCCCTACATGACACACTTTTAAGTTCTAAGTCCTATCATACTTACTAAAGATGGAAAATCTGCTTACATACTACACATATATGCCCACCATAATAACCGCGGTGTTTTTAGCTAGCTAGCGTACATTTTAATCAATTTTGCAAGATACTTGCTATTAGAAGCATATTTGAATCTTACGACAATATGTTTTTCTTAAATAATTGGTTCTAAACTAATAAATTATACATATTCATTTGAACTTTTTAATGGGTTCGGTAGACAAACTCGTAAGCGTTACTCTAGCTATGCTCCGATCAATATTTACCGGCACAAATATAGGCTAACTCTATCTACAAAGTTTTGAACAAATAAAAAAGAATTATTTAATGTTTTTTTTTATATATATCTTTATTCATATTTAAATCTGAAATATCATGATTCTAGATCCCACGCCCTGGGTACTCCATGCGCCACCTTACTCCTTTGTGTAATTATCAATTGCACATGTCTTGGACATTAAACATTTTTCGATTATTGCCGACCAAAACAAAGTGTCAATCTGAAGGGAGAGACAGGGAGACAAATTATTAAAAAAGATAATTGAAATCACTAATTGGACGTTAATCATGTAATAACAACATTGGAAGTGGGGGCGCTGGGGGCCGGGGAAGGTTGTTCTCCTATCAAATAATTGGTATCATGAAAAGAATGGACGATTTGATCTAATTAATTTCAAAAGAAAATATATGATGTGATAATCACACAAAATCATACAAAGAGATCAAATAATCATTCATTACCTATCGATGTGGAAACTCAATGACTATGCATTAGTCACAAATAAATTAGAAACGACTATATAAATTCTTTATTAATTATATTTCTTTCATTAAATTTATGATAAATTTATTTGCGGAAAAAGAAAGTCACCTTTAAAGGTAATATTTTTAAAAAATGGAGATACGGTGCGAATAATTCTAAAAATATTCAATCCGGAGGCTGCACATGGGTTTTGCCTCAGTATCAGATCTTGAATGTCACGTCCCTTATTTTGTTCTCTGATTGCCACGTCCATTATAAACAGTTATTTTATTTTATTTTAAAAAAAAAGTCGAGTATAAATCCGTGAATAATGGGAAGAGAAAAATAGTAGAAAAAAAATTGTTGAAATTAAAATTATGTTACCCAAGTAGAATGTGAATTTTGATTGTCACTGCAATCCCAATTCCCACCTCTATCATCAATATATATATATAGTACTCAGTTTTGTGTTTTAGTGTCATTATTATTTGTAGCATATATACAATGGTAATAGGTAGTCAAAGATTGTAATATTAATTAGTGTATGCGTAATATTTTACTCTCTTCATCTTCATTATTACTTGTTTTATTTATTTATTTTGCTAGGTTGATGTTAGTTTTTCTTTTCTTTTTATCTTTTTACGCCATAAAAATAAGAATAGAAACAAAATCTACGTATATTCTAGCTTATACAGTATATCTACGAGGATATTTGTGTCATGATCAGCTTGAGATATTGGCAACTACCTTTCTAATTAATGAAATTAACCAAATATTGTCCAGCTGCCACAAGCCATTTCTCAAGGTAGGGTACCATCTTTGAGGTTCTTTGTATCCACCATTTGTAATTCATCAACTTCTTTTGCAATATTGCCATTACAATACTATTTCATTATATGATCTTTTTTCATGAAAAATTTGTAAATAAAATATATGAGACTTTTGTAGTGTCATTTTATTCAAATGGAAATACGAGATTAGTATATCATAAATAATATATCCAAATTTAATAAACGAAAAAAAAAAGGTTAAACTACATAAATACCACTACTTTACATCTCAATTACTAGGAATCCCGTTAGTTTTCAATATTACTTTCTATACCATTTTTTCGTTTATAAGATACATGAATAATAAGCCTTAAGATACATGACTCTATTAGAATTTAAAGGAAGGGATACATGTTTTAATTAATTTGAATTGATTGTTTTAGTTTAATCCCTTAATTGAAGGAGTAAGTTATGGGAGATATAACAACTATAACGTAATTCATGGCTCCATTTCATCATCAACCATTTATATCATCAAATTATTTTCTGAACTTCATGAACTTAATCTTCTTCATCAAATTATCATTCTTTTGAATCTTTAAATTTTCGAAATTTCTTTTGATCATGGCGAATATCACAATATTGTTGAGGCATTTCGGTTCATGGGTATTTGAAATCGAATATCCATCCATCTAGTCACTAACTATGAAGGAAATTCCAACTTAAGATACTCAAATCTAATTCTAATCTTTATCGAAAAATAAATGATTAACCTTTAATAGTGATTTGGTGTTAAGGCATTCGGGTTCATGAATCTCAAAAATCAAATATGAAAATTATAGAAGGAAACAACTTACACTAAATTGTGTATCTCGACTTTTAAAACTGATGGATACATGTATCTCCCGAGTAATGATACATGTATCTCAATGATGAAATATCGAAACTTTAAGATACAAAGGAAGGAATTGATGAAGAAGATGACGTTTACAATGCACAAATACGTGAAAGTAGTGAAAATCACAGTATTGTTGAGGCATTCGGGTTCATGGATCTCTAAAATCGAATACAAAAATTATAGAAGGAAATAAGTTAGCCCTTTAATTCAAAGCAATAAATTGTGTATCTGGACTTTTAAAACGAATGAATACATGTATCTCGCAAGTAATGATACAAGTATTTCAATGACAAAACATTCGAAACCTTAAGATACAAAGAAAGAAATTGATGAAGAATATGAAGTTTACATTACTCAAATACATGAAAACATGAAAGTGGTAAATATTGAGATACATTAGAATATGAGCGAAAAATTGAACAAAATGTAAATGACTATCTTGGAAGGAGCGAGTATGGTAAGTCCTAAAATAATATCATTTGACGTTCATTGTCGCTGGCATAGTTCTCAATTTCTAAGAGATTTTCCAGAATGATGGCCTCTCGGCAGGATCAGGATCCCAAAAACTCTCCATTAACGCTTTCCATTCGGGATCACACCATTGTGATTATCAATAAGTAGTTATGAATGTGTGAATTACATGGGGGTGGGGGTTAGATACATATGAGTAAATGAGATTGGGATGGGAAACGATGGTGTGATCTGATAGAAAGAAAATTTTGGATTGTTAGTGTCCAATTAATTAAGGAGATTAGACTTTAAGATAATTATTTATTTTCATGTTTAAGAGATTTGTGTATCTAATTTAACTTTTTAAAATATATGGTATAATTATTAAAAAGTGGTATTAAATATAAAAAATTTAAATTAGAAATAAAATATGTATATATGGTAGTAAAATATATCTTATTAGTAAAATATATTTTAAACTCATGATTCAGAACCTTATAAATTAATTATTTCTGCCTACTTGTAGGAGAAACATAAGATACCAAAACTTTATTGTGTCAATTACTTTTGCAATCAAAATATGATACTCCCTCTGTCCCTAATTACTTGACACTTTTGAATTGACACATCTATTAAAAAAATAATTAATGACATAGTAAGTTTACCCCTATTAATTATGAAGTGGATGAAAAGTTCTATATTTTTCAAAATAATTAGTCATTTAATTGAGGATATAATAGGTAAAAAGATTTTGTCCTTTCTTGATTTGTCAAAATGAACAAGTAATTAAGAACAACTATAAAAGAAAAAGTAGACAAATAATTAGGAACAAAGGAAGTAAAAATTTGACTTCATTGAATCAAGTGAAAGTCGGTACGTAAAGGGATAATGCTACTTTGATGGATTTTTTTTGAATTTATTACATTGAAAAAGAAAAAGTAGAATGTAAATGCCAATGCTAGCCTAGCTACCCTCTGGGTGACCATCAGACGAGATTTTTCTCGACTCTAGTTCCGTAATACTCCTTATATTTCACTTTATTTATATGGATTTAATTGATACAAAATTTTAAAAAGTAAAAAATATTTTAAATTTTGTAATTTTAAAATTAAAAATATATAAATATATTGAAATGATCTTTTATCGTGTATCTTAAACATGTCATATAATAAATTACATTATAAAATTTGTCAAAAGAGGAAAGAGATATTTTTTTTAAAACAAATTAAAAAAAAAAAAAATCAAAACGAGGAGGGTACGAATAAATTGAAGGTAAGATTGAAATTATATATAAGCACGCAACAATAATAGTAGTATCACTTAATCCAAGATATTCCATTTGCCTAAGATCAAATCATGGCTGTCATTAAACGTGCAAGATGCTTGAACAAAAAATTATCTCCCTAGATTGCGTTCAGCTTAAATCAAACATTTTATTTTTATTTAAATGAAATAATTTTATACTTTAAAAATATAAATTGAAATCAGAAACTTTTATACCTTCATAATATTCTTTTTAAAAAATGAATTGAGACATTATATATTCCGACATTTTACGAATGATTAGTTCTATTTAATTTGTTTATGTTTTCTTAATTGTTTTTGTTGCTCAGTATGGGAAGTGCACGTGCAATCCGTTGCTTCCTTGGACCAGCTACGAAAGAGCAACATGTTAGTGGCAGTCACCGTAAATTCCTTTAATCTATAGGGCATTTTGACTAACAGAAATTCATAAAAGTCAGTCGAGCATTTGTGAATTTTCATCAAACATAGTATCTTTTTTTCTCTCTTTCTTTCACAGTATATGAAAATGAAGAAAATGGGAATACTGAATATAGTGCTGCTCTTTGCCACCATAAATGTTGCTTTATCTGTACAGGACGGTATGTTCTTACTAATTTTACTTAACATGATAGTATGATATTATATTGGGAAAAATCTCGTTTTATATAAGCTGTGTAATCTCTTAACATAAAAGAAAACACTAGTGAGATGGTAAAACAAATATTGCTTTACGTTGAAAGTTTAGTTATCATGTATGATAATTTTTATTTTTTTGAATCTCTTATATAATTTCTATTTCTGTCACTGTGTGTTTAACGTATTTGTGACATGCAAATTTGCTTATTAGTCGTTTTGGACTTTTGTGTTTGCTAAACTTTAGTTGTGAGCTAAGTTCTATAGTAATGATGTACATATAGAAAGAGAAGATCTTAAGCCATTCATTCAGAACAAATTGTCTATATTCAATTCTGAATCAACTTGTAATGATTTACTGTAAAAATGAGTGGCATATATGTAGTTGTTTTTTTCATTTTTGAGCAGTTTCCCGGAAGATCTATGAATTGAATATAGCACAGAGACACACAGACGGATAAAGAGGAAAGAAGATTGTAAAAAGAAGAAAAGAATACTATGATGGGTGTGGTGAAATTAAATAAATTATCATGGACCGTCCTACTTAGAAGGCAATTAATGCTAGGAAGATAGATTCAGGGGTTATAGCTTCATACAAGATTTTGGCTATTGTTTTCATGAATAAGTTTCAGCTTTTTGCACATGAATCTTTATGACGATACGGGCAATAACAGCTTCGGAATTGGGAATCAGAATAGGAGTACTACTACTTCCGTCTTTCATTTTTATTTTTATTTTAAAAATAAACTAAATAGAAGCTCCTTTACTCTATTGTATTTTTAGGTTTGAGACTTGAAAATTTTACTCATCCTTAAAAAGCTACTCCCTGTGTTTACTTTGAATTTACATGTTACGTTTTTCAAAAGTCAATTTCACTAATTTTTAAAGTTAAATTAGATTACATTAATTTAATATTTTTAACAAAAAATTTAGATATTCAAAAACTATACAAAAGTACAATAAATTACAATTAAAAGGAAACAATAACAATTAAAAGTGGACGAAAAAAATAGTTATCTACTACTATAAATAATTATTCTAAATAACTAACATTTATGAAACAAGATAGAATTAATTTAAATTTTCTCATTTATCATTACAATTATTTATTTATTTTTGAACTTGTGAACAAGTTTGTGAAATTCCAAAAAGGTTTCTTCAAGGAGTAGATTGGTATACCTACCCTTCTTATTGATCATTTATAAAGAGCGTGTAAAACCAAAAAAAAAGTGAATAGCTAATATAAAACAGAGAAAGTATAGCTTCTTATTACATAAAAATTCAAAATTCACTTATCTATTTTTGGATCAAAATAATTAATAATTACTACATTTATCTTAGCATACGACATTTATTTTATTTTCGGACAAGGGACTGAATCCATATATACCAGTGCCAGCCCCACTAATAAACATTTTATAGAAAGAGAAAATATATATCCTCTTCATTTATTTCTAGAAATTAAATAAGAACAATCAATTCAATCTCCCAAAAGTATTACTGTCACTCAACAAATTTCCTAAATTACATCCTGAATAGTTTTTTTTTACAAAGTGTCACCTCACATATTGAATGAGACGATCCAGCCTTGCCAGTTGCCACCAATCTCCCGACACAAAGTTGTCACATCATGTTCTCTACCCCACTTAAGATTTTTTCTAATAAAATAGTATTCTCATTGATATGCAGTAGCCCAAACCGGAAAACATAGCTGGTATGCTTTACCAATTTTGGTTTATTCCTCATGCAAGCCATGTTACATGAAGTTAATAGGGCACAAAAATGAGAAAACAAAAGTACCTAATGAGCTGCTCTTACTTTGTTCACGTGATTACTGAAACACAACATGTGATGTGATCATCCAATGACAATTAACGACCAACCAAGGTCTACTTGATATGTTAAAGAACATTTGATGATATAATCTTAACCTATATACATACACAGATTACAGATAACACAACATTTTTTTCACATATTAGAGTAGCTTTACCTGCTGTAATTCATGTCTAGTAAGTTACAAATGTAACTTTTCTACCTTGTGGTTGATCAGGATTATTGCCTAATGGTAACTTCGAGCAAGGTCCAAAAGCATCACAAATGAAGGGGACAAAAGTGACAGACCCACACGCAATACCGCACTGGGAAATATCAGGCTATGTAGAATACATTAAAGCAGGACAAACACAAGGTGACATGTTGCTTCCAGTGCCTGAAGGAGCTTTTGCTGTTAGGCTTGGGGAAGATGCCTCCATCAAGACTAGAGTCACGAATGTCACTAGTGGGACTTTCTACTCTCTGTCTTTCAACTTTGCTAGGACTTGTGCTCAGGAAGAGAAACTCAATGTGTCGGTGTCGCCTAATAATGAGCCTAACGACTGGGCAATGCTCCCTATGCAGACTATGTATAGTAGTGATGGTTGGGACTCCTATTCATGGGGTTTCTTGGCCCAATCCAATGAGATTGAAATCATGTTACACAATCCAGCAGTTGAGAAGGACCCAGCTTGTGGCCCACTCATTGATTTCATCGCTCTCAAGGCTCTGAAAACCCCACATAGACCAAAAGGTAATTTTCCCTCATCTCTCTTGTCCATGTGCATTTAAGTTGGGAGGCCATGTGAAACTTTTATACTGTGTGTTTAAAAGTAATACTTCAAATGCTAATGCATAAGATGAAAGCAGGCAACATGTTGAAGAATGGAAACTTTGAAGAGGGTCCATATATCTTCCCCAACACAAGCTGGGGTGTTCTAATTCCTCCAAACATTGAGGATGATCACTCACCTTTGCCTGGATGGATGATCGAATCTCTCAAGGCAGTAAAATACATTGATGCTGAACACTTCACCGTGCCAGAGGGAAAGCGCGCCATCGAGCTTGTGGCTGGAAGAGAAAGCGCAATAGCACAAATAGTGAGGACTCAGAAGGGAAAAGTATATGACCTTATGTTCTCAGTTGGAGATGCAAGCAATTCCTGCCAAGGGTCTATGCTTATAGAGGCATTTGCTGGAAAGATTACTTTGAGAGTACCCTATGAATCCGCAGGTAATGGAGGATTCAAACGAGCCAAGCTTCGGTTCACAGCAGTAAGTGAGCGCACCAGGGTCAGGTTCTTGAGCACATACTACCACATGAAGAGCGATCACTCTGGCTCCTTGTGTGGTCCTGTGGTTGATAATGTGAGATTAGTCGGAGTTCGTCATCCATAAATTCCATAGATCAATTAAGTACTAGTTATATAGAAGCTTTGATGGTTATTACTTAATTTGCATCACCTTTTCTTTCTTCTTACAGCATTGCTTATGCAAGGGAATCAGTTACTATTCCGTGTAATGTTACTATAGCAGAGATGATCCTGCTCCGTATTGCAAAAGTAATTAGAGGGTTTAAATGATTTAGTCTTCGGTGTCATATCTTACATGTACCTACAAAATTTCAAGAAATCAAATAAAATTACCTTCATGAATCCGCTCATTCGCTGTCAATATTCCATGTAATCTTCTTTATTTTTCTGAATATAAAGGTAATTGAAACTCTATCTTAGAATCCGAAGAAGAGATAAATCAAAACAAATCACTGCCACACATACTTGACAAGGTACGGTTACAAATTTAAGAAAAGAGCGCACACATTTCTCATCACTTTTTATCCATTATAAATTGCTATTCTAGTCTGATATATCTAATCTGATAATGCAAGTTAACTCCAATTTCTTTTCTTATTGAATTGTTCAGTCAATCTAAAACTGAAACTCAATTGATCTGGTCCAAAATTCACTAAGAGACGGAAATTGAAGTACTTCTTTCTATAGATTACCTAAGTCAAAAGACATTGATCAGGAGGATAGGCTCCTCCATTATCAAAGCCAGCAGCTGCTTCATTAGCATAAGGCTGTGGAGGTCGATCACTCAGTTTTCTGGGTCGAGTGAACATCTAACCTTCATCATTAGGCTCATCCTCAATTTCTGCCACCATGGCCTTAGTTTCTTCCTCAATTCAATGTATGCCATTCCAACAAGATCACAATAGAAATTAGTGACATCGAGTGGCAAGATCCACACACTTGGTGACCTTGATGCATCCTATTACACTTACGGAGCTCCATATAGCTTAAAACAGAAGATTGATATTTCTTCTATAGATTGACTGGAAAAGGTTAAGCACTAAACTCAGTTTTATGCAGATATATTGATTATTGGTCTATGGGAAATAATGCTGAAAGACAAACACACCACCATTATTTTCCTTTCAGGAAGCGATTGCTGAAGAACAAGCTCAACCAGATCTCAGTAAATAAAAACTGAATGTCACAGCAGAATCCCTAACAAACATTATCACATTGCAGCACATAATTAACTTAGGAAACATGGTCATAAAAACTGAGAAATACCTTCATGAGGCCAAGGATAGCTGGAATCCAGTATAATGTACGGTTGCAAAGCTACGGAGCCCAAGGACTCCAGCACCTATAACTGCAAATGCTTCGAAAGACTTTAAGCCCGGTAGATACAAGCAAGGATGGAGGTTCATGCTCTGTAACAAATCATAGAACAATCTAGTTGGGCATATATATTTCTATAGCAATATACTAATTTGCGAAGCAGCAATATACATATGTTAAAGCTAGTCCATTAAAAGGAAAAATATAACAAACCAATTACATATCAACATTAAACTAGTTGGGTCAGCTATTTGAAAATTTAATATGCATTGAACATCTTTCATTCCAATAACTTTTAGGAACAAGCTAGTTCTCTAACACTATATGATCTCATTTTCTACTGACAAAAAATGTTTATGACTTCAATATGCATTTAGCCTATTTCTGCATTCAACATGTTCGAAGCTGTTTGGTAAGCAAATAACTAAACACGAACGCCGATCGGAAAAAATAATAATGAAATGAAACATTACATTTTGACGAGGAGCAAAAATTATAAGCTAAACTTCCGAGATATGGAAACAAACTACTTTTGCAAAGTCACAATTTCGAGAATCGCCGGAAAAATAAAAAATAAAAAGGCTGAATGGTCAGTGTACCGTGTGCGAAAGCTGAAGTCGTCTCTCCGGCAACTGCAGAGTTGATCCATCCAAAATTCCAAATCCTGAACTGAAAAATAAAGAGAATCAAAACATTCAAGTTTTGCCAAAAGTGAAACCTGGACTCTCAATCAGATTCGGGTTAATAGCCCGCCAACTCCTTAAATTTGGGCCGAATTGCTACACTGGATCCAATGGTTATGTGTCCATCTTTAACTGGACTTGTTATATTAAGGCCATCGAACCAGCCTATGGGCTTTGTAACATATTGATATGGCTAATTTACGCAATTTGTGATCTTTGTTTAAAGGGAAAATGGTATATAATAGCAAACTATTAATTCAAATTAAATGTTATAAATATAGTTTGATTTAATTGTACCTCATAGCAAACTGTTGCTATTTCGCCTCTCTTGGTGAATCTCGCTCGCCACTCTCGTTCTCTCCCTCGCCTCTCTCGCTTTTAATACAAACGCAAATGTATAAAATGTGTTTGTATTTGTATAAAGCAAGAGAAAATTGTATATATACATATATTTTCTCTCCCCTCTCCCAGATCTCGCTTGCCAGTCGCTCCTTCCTCTTTCGCTTATACAAACAGAAATGTATAAATTGTGTTTCTTTTGTATAAAACCAGAGAAAAGTGTATATACACATGCAAATACATATATCTTTGTCTTATACACTTATAATTATACAATACAAATATTCCCCTGCCCAGTTCTCTTTTGCCTTTCTCTCTTTCTCGCTTTATACAAACACAGATTATACAATTGATCTTTTGTATATGTATACCGAAATAGAAACATACTATATACAACTGCTTTCTTTTGTAAATGTAAAAAATATACATATTTATGTTTGTTGTGGAGCGCAATTATGCAAACTATAGATATAGCATACAAATATGATTTTTGTGTTTGATATATGTGAAAGTTGCTCTTGTTTAAATCATACAATTAAAATGACTTCCAACATTTTCTCATACTATTTTAAATTAGGGAAAATTGCGCGGATAAACAAACACATAATAGTTAATTAGTTAACATAGCTACAGTTTGCCTTAGTTACAATTCGTGACCTACTTTTAGCTATAATTACATGGCTCAATTTTTTAGTTTTGTATAATTCGCACGTTTGTATAATTTGAATTTTGTATGATAGAATTTGTATGACTTTTATATAATATAATTTTGTATAATATAATTTTTATAACTGTTAAAGTCCAAATATTTTTGTTTGTATTAATTTGTTATTTCGAGTTTATACAAAAATAGTTGAATTATACAAACGTACCCACGAATTATACCAACGAGATAGCTTAAATTGTAGCTACAACCCGTAAATATGTAAGCTATAGTTATGAAGCATAACTAAGTTTATTATAGTGGCTATTTGTGTAAGTTTCCCAATAAATTATTATCTTCTTTTTTAGGAAAATAATTTCCGCACAAGCGAAGATGACTTCAAGCCTATCAAAGCATTACTCTCTCTATCTCAAAATATTTATCGTGTTTGTTTTACACGTTCCACAAGAAAACATTAATAAGTAAAGGTATTTGACTATTTTTAATCTTTTTATACTTAAGATATCATTTCTCTTTATTTAATAGCTACTATATTTAGATGGCATAATTGAGGTGTTTGCAGTTGTGTTGCTCCAAAAAAAATTATTATCAAATGTAAAATGGGGAAAACTAATTAATTTTCTCCGAAACTTCTAAAATTATAAATATTTTTAGGAAGGACGGTAAATATTTTGAAATAGGGGAAGTATTACCTTTGGAGTTTTCCTTTTTCCATGCTACTTAACTATGCATACACTTTTTTTTTTTTTTTTTTTTTTGCATAATACATAAATATGATCCTTAACTTGGTTTCAGCGGACAATTATGTCCTCCAACTTTGAGTGTGTACAAGTAGGCACTTAAACTTGTATAAAATTGAACAAGTAGACACACGTGTCCTGCATGGCATAATACATGTAAGACGCCACGTAGAACACAAAATTGCCATGTAGGGTGCCATGTAGGACGAATGTGTCTATTTGTTCAATTTTATACAAGTTTAAGTGTCTACTTGTGCACACCCAAAATTAAGAGTTATAATTGCTAGCTGACGCCAAGTTAAGACATATTTATGCATTATGCCTCTTTTTTTTTTTTTTCAAAACAATCCACAGGCTATGTCAAAACATTCTTTAACCTCATAGCGTACTTTTTGCTTTTCTATAGTTTATCTCATAATGTACTTGAAGCATTGAATTGCAATGTCTTGTCACAAAAAAGTCATTTTTATCAATAATGTATCTTGTCCAACGAAACGAATCTGGAACTCCAGCATTGATCGATAGATTAGCTCCGATTAAAGGCGGATCCAAATTTCGAAGTTTATAGATTCGTATAACAATTGTAAGTTAACGTAGAATAATATTTAGATTTAAATTAACTATGTAAAATTATTTTGTTGATGTCTTAATACAAATATATGATATGAATAATTAAAAGTTACTGAATTCACGTGAATCTTAAGGACTAAATCCGCCTTGCTCAAATCCAATTATAATTTTTTAAAAGTATAGATAAAATGAAAGAACTGATAGGCACAATACTGTGTCTTTAAAAGCGTCAACTCCTATAGCTACATACGCAACTTTTGCTTTCTGACTCCAACAAATGCCAAAGGGGAAAGTATCTATAGATCAATGTTTGTGGAAATACTGCTCCACTTTTGACAATTTGGGGTATGGTTTTCTCATATAAATCCCCACTATGTGACCCCTATTTTAATCATAACGAATTGGAATAGAAAAGAAAAAAAAAAGAACTTTTTATTACTGTTCCAAAATATGTATATTATAGAAAATAAAAAAAAAAGTCATACTGAATACTCAATAGCATGTTCAAGGATAAAAAGTGGCCTTTCCGGAAACGCGGGGACTAAAGGGAATAACACGCAATATTTGACATTCCAAATTCCAAACCGGCAAAACTAGATGGACCACTTACATTCCTTCTTTTTGTCTCTCTTCTCATATCGATATTCGATTAATCTGAATTCCTTTTATATCTAATATATTATTTCCTATGGAAAACGATTACACACTAACAAAAAACCTCTAATTAAAGATGAAAAAATATTTATCTGTATTTCAAAACAACCTTTAATA
The DNA here is from genome assembly GCA_036250505.1 of Solanum acaule. Lineage (NCBI taxonomy): Eukaryota > Viridiplantae > Streptophyta > Magnoliopsida > Solanales > Solanaceae > Solanum > Solanum acaule. The sequence goes on along the minus strand of JAJOOR010007520.1, from coordinate 6,882 downwards.
GTTTCTTTTATTGAATTGCCTTGAAATATTTCTTATTAATTCTTGTCAACAAGGGACTATTGAATCTTTTGTGGACTGTAACTAATTGGTTACACGATCAATTTGGTTGTAACCCTTTCAAATTCTATTTGACCCTATGTTTAGGTCAAATTCATCCCCTATTTTACTAAGGCGGAAAAAAAACATCCACCAAATTCAATCATTCAATTATTTGACATATATACGATTAATGCTTTCTCAGATCTTCCATTAACTTATAATCTCCACGCTCCTTAGATAATTGATTAATCAGTTTAATCAAATTTGCACTGTTTTAATTATTTTCTTTTAGTCCGTGAAAACAGATATTTTTAGTATACGTATCTAGAAAAAAGTATTTTAATTTAGTCCGTGAAATGAAATAAACAAGAGAAACTATATTATAGACAAGAAATGAACATTAATATTAATTTATTGCTTCATGAAAAATTACAAACTAATTGAGAAATTTAAAAATATTTAAATTCTCCAGGCCAGAAGACACGGCCTAAAATGAAGAGACATTACAGCAAGGATGGTTTACATGAGACAAAACATTCAGATATACAGCAGCTTTCTTTTGCATTTTTTTTAATTATCAAATTTTCTGCCTAGAAATAAGTAAAAGGGTCCTAAGCTAAGAGTAGATAGAAATTAGGTACTGTAATATAGTAAATGTAAAAGATAAAATATTTTTTTAGAAAAATGAATATTTTTAGGCATGTTGAGAAAGGTGATAATTAAAAGGTAACATAGAAAATAGGACAACATGATATGATGCAAAAACAAAGTTGTTACCTGGTCGGTAGAAACAGACAAATATTCCAACTTTATTCCAATTTTTTTTATTTTTTAATACAATAACTTTATTCCTCACCCTTAACGTTATTAAGAATTTTGGAGCTAGCTACCACTATTTAGTTTGGTGAGTTAATTTATTTTTTTCTTTGTTTGATTACTTACGTACACTCTCCTAGATTTTCCATGCTGTCCTTTGTTATGCTCTTGTTGGTTTGTGCCCAACATGCATAATAATTTTCACTTAATAATATTATGGTGCAATGGTGAGACTGCTTCATTTTGAATCAGAGATCTCATATTTGTGCCTTGGTTATAGAGAAAATTGTGTTGGGAGTGCCTCCCCTAGTGGATCATGTCGTGCGCAATCTGAATTTAATCGGGTTTCAATGTAAGCTCCGAACACCGGGTGGAAAAACCAAAAAAAAAATACAAGTGACAATTGATTTTAAAAAAATTTAATTTTTGCAAGGCTCCTTGATGTGCACATTGTGTATATTCTTGACTAGTTTGTACTTGAATTATCACTTAAACTTGTGTAATAAATTGAAAATCTTGGATTAGAAATTCTTATAATCTGCACGTCTCGTCCACTACAGCTGTAGAATGTGTTAGGTTAGGTTGAGCTCCCAGCTCTCTCCTGCTCATATGAAAGGAACAAGCACTACATTCTTTACATGCCTAATTAACGTAAGCTTTGCGTCTCATACACATCATGTGTGTCATTTTTTCACTCTAAGTAATTCAATCCACCGTCACAGGATAATTCGGTGAAATAGATAGGATCCCGATATATCTAATCAAAAGTTTTAATTTTGAGTCTTCAAAAAAGAAATATTTTAAGAAGAGAGTAAATTTAGGGGTCGGACTAGTGTATTACAACCTACGTGTTTTGTTGAATCCAACATTTTTTTTGTCTAGATCATGTATTTGATTGTCTTAATAAATCCTGTAATTATGAGAAAGGACTAAAACTCCAAATTCCTGAGCTAAGTTTCAAATCTTCGCTCTACCTCAGAGAATTTCCTCCTATAATTAGTCATAGATAGGGTAAATTCAAATTAATCAACAATAACATTATACTCGGTAAAATTTCATATAAGTGAGATCTGAAGAAGATGGATGTACAAAAACCTTACCCTTACCTTCGCGGGATCGACAACCAATTCAAATTAACCAAGTCAATTTTTTTTTTAATATGCCGAATAGACTAACAAAAAAAAAGGATAACTTGGTCCAATATTCTACAGAAGTGTCACAAAAAATTACGTCAACGCGAGTGACAATATATAAGTTTTTCTTTTTGGACAATATATAAGTTCACATTATTTTAACTTGAACGTATCATTATCCGTGTGTTTAGTTAAATTTTATAGACACACGTTAAGTTAAAAAAAATAATACAACGTATGCCTATACACAACATGTTTTATGTGTTTTTTTCCCTTCATCTAGTAAGCAGCCCAAATTTCAATTACTGCAACTAGAGGTGGAGTCAAAATTAGGAGTTTGCGGGTTCTAAATTTCTATGGCCCTTACTTACCACCGAGTCATCAACCACTTTTTTTAGGGGTTCACAAGTTAATATACATATATATTTATTTAATTTTCTAGTACAAATTCAAAATTTATGAAAAAATTACTGAGTTTATCCGAACTCACAAATCCTCACCTAGATCCACCCCCCTGGCTGCAACTACTATACTATTGAACTAGATTCATCTTCCTCCACATATTACGTTTTTTTTTTTTTGTGGTAAGAGAAGATGTTGCATTTATATTAGTTAAATTTTAGTACAGGGAACATTGGCCATTGGCCTGTCGAGACCCTGTGGGTCAGAGTTACACAAAAAGGTGGAAAGTGGCAGATACAAAACTAGAGATCGACCAAGTTCTATGCTATTTTAACGTTGTTATTACAATTTGAACACAAACTACAAGGTCAGGGGAACAACTGTTTCCTTGCAAGGTCTCAATTTAGAAAAAGTACCAATAAAGAGCAAATAGGTATAGTTTTCACATGTTTAATGTACTAACCACTTCCATTGGACAAAGGTGACATCTCCAAATGCAAATGCTTATTCTTTCTTTGTTAGAAATGAGCATGTGATATCACATTCAAAAACAACCTATTGACGGTCCAAATTTTGAATAGGCTCAGGTCCAAACCAACAGAGGAGGAATTGCTACTTATTACACTGTCTACAACTCACTTTCATGTATTATATGCATTGCTTTATTTCCACTCAACACAATTGCAGTTAAGTTGGCCACTAATATTAATTAGAATTATATAGCACTAACAATAATTAGCTAGGGAATGCTAGGTAGAACTATGTATAGCCAGTATAGGTGATCTATTGAAGCGCGCTTGACTATCTATATCTCATCTACAAGTTTAAATTGATAGAGAAATCACATTTTTATTCATTTAATTATACATGTTATGTCTCGAATCATCTGGAGTACTTAAATATGTGCGGGTTTAATTCTTTTTCATTTATGAGCCAAATACGTGATTTTTTTTTTAGTATTCTCTAATCATGTTTAATTATGTAGAGTCCAAACTAATCTAATAATTAAAGTTATTAAAGTGAAATATTTGCTACATTAGGGTTGGTATCTTAGATCGATGGTCACTCTATTATCTAAAAAAATGATCAACTTTCTTCTTGATTCCAATTTTTTGTACAAAGAAAGTGACTTTAATTATGAGATTCAAACTATTAGTTGAGTAACTATATGAGAAATCAACCTATGACCAGTGTCCCTGACTTGTTGTATTGGGTGGTTTTTCTTAGCACCCATTGTGATCACCTCTGTACCCCGAAATAGATATGACGTGCTATATTCTGTGCTTAACCTGTGGTTTTAATTTGCCATTATCAATTGGGAGTAACTCTCAGTGTGATCACTCATAACCTAATTATTAAAACTACTAATCTTTCTGATAAAACAAGAATTATCTTCGTATTTCTTGAGCAATATAATATACGATCCCAACAAGTATCTTATTTTGGATCGTAATTCATACATAGAAGCATTAAAGTGGCTTTTATAGATTATATCTCAATTTAGTTTTCTTTTAACAAAGTCTACCAAAAGATAAGGAAAAGGGTGAAATGATCTCTTATCTTCCCATATATATATATATATATATATTTATCTTATTAGTTGAAAGGATCTAATCTCCAACTACTAGTACTAGAAAGAAACCAAAAGGAAGATAGTTCGTTAGGGAGTTTAGTTTAGTTATGAGATGTAGGAGATAAAAGAACATTATGGAGAGGTGGACCAATGAGAAGTAAACATGGCTTGCTACTACCAAGACAAGATTAAGGGAAACGTTATAGAGTGGGACACCTATGGTTTGTTACAATCAAGGCATATCCCCCAGCTAACATCGAGTGCTAATTAAAAAAGACAGCCTTTTTTTCTTTTCCATGTGCCCAAATTTATGTGCAAACTTCCAAAACCAAAAACCAATTCTTCCTCCCTCACCCCTCGGCCAGCTACCTCGCTCCTTTTCAACCAAAAACTAACTTTGAATAACACCAAATTGAAATCTTTCTTGTTCCTTTGTTTTTCATCATCATCATATGGAAATTGTCTCAAAAATCACTATGAATGCATTTAATGGAAAAACAAGTTGAGATTATGTTTTTGAGATCATGTTAGTACATTTAGTTGAGATTTATTTGGCAGTAGAAAATATGCAGAACTTTCCTTATTGTAATACTCTACAACAACATATATAGTACGTGCAACATAACTCTATAGGTGAGGTATGAAAATGATAGAGTGTACGCATGCAAATCTTACCTTTACCTGGCTTATTGAGATAAATAGATTGTTTTTTATAGACCCTAACTTGAGTAAACCATTTCAAAGCAGTTGGAAAAAAGGATGCAAAGTTAGAAATAGTAACAAGAATGAAAAATGTGATATGGAAAGCAATACCATTAATTTAGAAGGAAAAAAAATGGTAACAATAAAATAATATGATAACCGCAACATAAGTAACACATGTGGTAACAAAAAATTGAAGAACAAAATACTACGAGAATTGTGTTGATACTAAGTACTGTATTTTATTGCGGGTTTCAAATGAGATTAAATGTAATAATTGATCAATCAAAATTAATTGGAATTGATACACGTAATAATTCCTGTGAGGCTTAATTATTATAGACAAATTTAAGATTTGAAGTTCTTGTGTTTCTAGAGTAATCTCAAATTAATTTATAATAGTAATTGGGTTTATATAATCAGATATAAAATTGAGCAAAAGCTATTAAGTTCGCGAGAACTCGTACGTGAAGAGTTTAATCCGCCCCTCAGGCTTATAGCAGCATTGGCTCTATGGATTTTAGGGAGACAGGGAAGAAAAAAGGGTGTGATGCCTCAAACGTAAAAAAGGGAAAAAACATAGTGTTGCTAGAATTCATGAAGATTTTTAAAAAAATTTTTTGTTTCTCCGGTGTTCGGAGCTCACATTTGAACCTGTCAAATCGAGATTGCACACTGCAGGGCCCGTTAAGGGGTGACTCTCCAAACAAGATTTTCTCCATACCCAGGACTGAAACCCGAAAATTCTAATTAATGGTGAAATAGTTTCACCACTATACCACAACCCTGGTGAAGATTTATTTATCCTCGTGAAACTCTCGTATATATCCACATGAATGGTCCCGCATTTTGACTATAAATTCGATATTACCTCCGTGTAACCCCACACTATACAATCCAAATTCCAAATTATATAAAAGTTCATATATTACAAGTGAAAGTGAACTGTATAGTAGTAGTAGATGTCAGTTGCTTTTGCGTGCATAAATGCAAATGATATCTCTTTTGATCAATAATTGTGATAGCTAGTATATTAGTAGTATATTTTCCTTTTTTACGGTACTTGAAACATTGCCTACTATTCTAGGAATAGGGTTCAAAACCTTAATTAATTAGGTAGGTAAAGAATTTATTCGAGGGATAATTTTTGATTGGTGATCAATAATATGTGGGGAATATAATAAGTTAGGTCTAAAGTCATCGTAATAAGTTGAATGAAATGAAATGAAAATGATTGAGAGAGATATATGTGGAGTACCCCTAGTTATTAATTGATTCATATTTCATATATATCTTCTTCCTTTTTTTATTAATTGAAAATGAAATGATTCATGAAAGTTGTCTAGAGGCGCTACTGTATTACTAGCACGCATAAGGATGAAGAATCACATGATCCTTTCTGAAAATGCGGAACGTAACCCCCTATTGGAACTAGGGTCAATGCGTGCCCCTTGTTAACATTGCTTAAATTTGGGATTATATTACATCCTAAATTGTTAAAACGGGTTAGACTAAATTTGAGCAGTTTTGATCATTACTCAATTCTTTTTCAAAAGTTGATTGAGCTGAAATAAATCGTCCATTAAGTTAAGATGCTCTAAGTTCAACTTTTACCAAATTTGATTTTCTCATAATCTATTTAACTACCATGTTAATTCAATTTTTAAAAATCTTCTTTATATATAAATCAAATGAAATTTTTTTAAGTACTTTTTAAAAAAAAATCATAAATCAATTTGAACTGCACTTAGTTCACATTATCTTAATTATAAGATGGACGAAATTTGAATAGATCAAAATAAATTAATTTAATAAATAAAAGAGTCATTAGTTCAACTTGAACTAATTGGGTGAATCACATTTTCATTGATTTATTTTCCAACCCCTTATTGTCTTTCTTACGCAAAACTTACGTTTTCTCCTTCCTTGATTTTTAGGATCATATATAGGGTGTGTTTGGTATGAAGAAAAATGTTTTTCATGGAAAATGTTTTCCTGGAAAATAAGTAGATTTTTGACTTATTTTTTCATATTTGGTTGGTGAGTAGAAAATATTTTCCGGAAAAGAGTTTTTAGTGTTTGATTTATGAATGAAAATTATTTTTGAGAAAATGTCTCTTTTTTTTTTTTACTAGAGAATAGAAAATAATTTTTGAATTGAAATTGAATTTTTTTTTAAAAATAAACTTGATTTTTTTTTCTTTGGGGGGGGGGGGG
>JAJOOR010007519.1:0-20283 GCA_036250505.1 Solanum acaule | reverse complement strand
GAGAGTCATTTATATCGTATTGTCAAATGAGATGATACCACTACTCCGAGGGTCATTTTTATTTATATTGTCGATTGAGACGATATCACTACCCGGAGAGTCATTTATATCGTATTGTCAAATGAGATGATACCATTACTCCGAGGGTCATTTTATTTTATATTATCGATTGAGACGATACCTCCGTCCAAGAGATACCCAGAAGATCACCTATGTTACTGGGTGAAGCATCATCTTCATTCGGTATCAGGGAGGCATCATCAAAGATCCATGCATAGCAAGAGGAAGCCATGCACAACAAAGAGATAAATCATGCATTGCAAGAGAAGATTAATGCATCGCGGGAAGAGATTCATGCATCGCGAAAAAGAATTCATGCATCGCGGGAAAGAAAGTCATGCATCGCAGAGAAGAAATTCATGCATCGCGGGAAAAATCCATGCACCGCGGGAAAGAAAGTCATGCATCGCAAAGAAAGAACTTATGCATCGTGGGAAAGATTCATGCATCGCGGGAAAAAGATCCATGCATCGCGAGAAAAAAGATTCATGCATCGCAAGGGAAGATTCATGCATCGTGAGAAAAGAGATTCATGCATCGCAAGAGAAGATTCATGCATCGCGAGGAAAAAATTCATGCATCGCGAGAAAAGAGATTCATGCATCGCAAGAGAAGATTCATGCATCGCGGGAAAAAGATTCATGCATCGCGGGAAAGGAATTCCTACATCGTAAGAGAAAGATTCATACATAGCATGAGAACGAGTTATGCATCACAAGAGAAAGATTTGCCCATCACAAGAAGATCAATATCGACTGCATTATTTTCTTTGCAACAACGACTTCAAGAGAATTATCAACATATCACATCATCCTATTTTACTACTTTGACGTCAAAAGAAGAGTACATTGAAGATTATATCGAAAATATGAGACACAAGCTTTATTTGCTTTACGTCAAACCCGACGGAGTTGACGTCGAATATTCAAGGAGAGCAATTAAGTGTCAACACGGTAAAATACATTATCTCCCTATTTAAATTGTATTTTATGCTAATGAGTTTTATCTCAGTCTTTTCCGAGAGCATCCTAAAAGGATGAATTCTCAAACAAACCACAGGTGCGGACGACATCAAAAAGGATGCAGCACAACGTGGAACTTTTTTTTAGCAGCGAACTGGGACATAGTCCAAAGAGGAGTGTCAAACTCTTAGGACGCGAGCAGGGGAGTGACTTCCGCCACAATCAAACCACACCCCTATCAGAAGGCATGTGGGTTTTTCTTAGATTTATCAGTTCCTGTTTTGCATCCGGAAAATTTTGGGTTCACCGGAAGCAATTTTCCAATCTGAGTGACAATGCACCAAGAGCCTTGGAAATTATGTCTATGTAAGTTCTTACTTATGGATGTGAAAAGCTCCGCATTCATGGCTAAGAGGTTGCAAGCCTCATTTTTATACTTGACTCACTTTGTCATTTTCCAGAACCAAAGGTTATCTCGCATAATGGATTTCCTTTTCAACCGATCGAGTCGAACTACAAGCAGTCTAATTCCCTAAGTTGAGGGATATGTAGGCGGGATCAATGTTGAAAACTCGGCTGTATTCCAACTTTCACTCTCAAATCTTATTCCTGAGCATTTCGGTTTCTTCATAATCTGATATCGGGATGACTTTTGAATTCTTTCAAAATCGTGCGTCAAATCAAGCGTACCGAACTACAAGTGGCCTGAATTCTCATATAGCCTGAGATATGTAGGAAACCCACATCCAGGGTTCGGCCATAATTCCTAAAGTCTGCACCAAAGTTCCTTTCAGAAAATATGAGGACGTGGTCGGTCAAAATTGGATTTGTCAATTTCATTTTCCTCGAATTTCTTGCATCAATCCAAGTAAAATGAGGGACAGTTGTTGACACCCAATTTTGGAGCTTCACATATAAATTAACTTTCGAGCTTCTTTAATTTCGAACGATTTGAAATAATTAGCTTTATAAAATTCAGAATATTTTTCAAGTTATTTTAAAGTAATTTTAGTTGCTTTTATAATTTTTAAATAATAAATATGTTTTCTTATATAATTTTATATATAATTAGTACATTTTATAAATATTCGAAAATCGTCTCTAAAAGGATTTTAGTTTTAATTAAATATTGGGTTTATTAGTTTAGTTATATAATAGTTTATACATATATTTTTTTGAAATAATTAATTTATAATCAAATTAATTATTTTATTTCATTAAGACTAAGAAGCTCATAGATTAACTGTTAATTCGTCTTAGTTTAATTCTAGCCGAGTCATCTAAAGCTAATTCTTTTGATTACCTTCCAAATCTTTATGACTAAATTATTAATCTATCACATATTCAACCAAGGCAAACATTTGCCTGCATATCACTAAAGGATCGATTTTGGGCCTTTTTTGCCAAAGTTTCAACAGCCCACAGTTCCTTTTTCCCATTCAATATCAACAATTCCACTCCAATTCCAGCAATGCACCAGCCGATCCACTTCCTTTTCCAACAACATTCCCACCGACCCAATACATTATTTGAACAGCCCACCAAATTATGACCCAACCCAGCCCATTCTTCTATTCTCAAAAGAACCCAATAATCCTTTAACAATAGCTCCCAGAACGTCCACAACGTTCACAGACAGAGCAGCGACGTAAGCGCGTATAGTACTCTGCAATTTTGTTTTCTCCTTCCCGTCACTTTCAGCTTGCAGCAGGCACGCGCCCTACTCCTTTCCTCTTTCGAAATGAGGCGTTTTTATTTTTAGAGAAAAGATGTTTCCCTAAATTGGTGAAAGAATTTATGGTGTTTGAATTTTGAATTGGTCCTTGTTGCTATCCGGATTTCAGCCTTTTCCCTCCCAAACTCGGAACCCTAGTTATTCCCTTCTATATATAATCGTTTCCTATTCACTGTAAAGGAGGACGGAGAACATTGAGAGAAAGATAGAAAGAGCCATAGCCTTAAAAGAGAAAGAGATTTTAAAGTTTGCAAACAGAAAGTTCAAATTTGAACAGAAATATTTTCCAGTAGCTTCAAAAGGATTTGAGCTTTTCTTCTAATTACGTTTCTTCTTTCTTGCTTTCGTCGAAGATCGCCTGAAGTCTCGGAAGTTAGCGGTGAAGTCGCTCCACAAGCTCGTCAGCTGTCCCGTTTCGCTGCACTGCTAAAGGTAACGCCCATTTTCGGTTCAAACATTTTTTACTCCTAATGTGTTGTTGTTATATTCTTGATTATGTGAGCTGTTTATATGTTAATGTTTGGGAATACTATTGATTCACTGTTGTTCGTAAATTAGTGTGGTTGGTTTGTTTGCTTCGGAATATTGATAAGAGTTGAGGTTCCCCGTCTCTTTTATCTACCGTCTTTTATTTTTTGGGAAATCTCTTTTCTTTTCCGGCATGTATTGAAGTCATTTCGCTCTTTTATCCCTCCATAGCGGCTTAGAATTAGAGGTCTTTGTCTCGAGTTTGTATTAGAATTATCATATGTTCGTTCCTAAGTTTTGTGTAAGGCAGTGAATCGCCACTCTTGTCCTGTTTATCTCCGATAATATATGTTTTAGCATGAAGTTTGTTTTTCTTAGTATGTTAGGTCCTTTTCATTGTGAATTGTAGCCTTTAATGACATATATTTTGTGTATCCTTCAAGATTATTTCAGTTCTCATGGTCTGCATAAGTTTATTTTCCCATGATCAAAAATATAGACTTTTGTTCATTTGAGTTTAGCTTCGGATAGCTATATGGCTTTATATTTTCCAAGTTAAATTCAAAACCATGATTTTATTTTTATTTTGTTCCACCATCTTTCATTTATTTGTTGCTTGGCCTTAGCTTGTATTTAGTTGGAGTCATAGTTTTCAAAGCTATCATGTGTGGTCACCTCTGTATACATTTTATGTATTACTAGTAGGCCTTAATATTTGTTAGCATAATTTTTATTATGGTTAAATGCAAAATGCCTGTTGATTGGTGTGTGATGGTCTAGCCTAGTTTGTTCAAGAGTCTTTTTTCTTTCTTTTTTTATTTATTCATTTATCATATTTTTTTATTATTATTTTGTGATTTAACAGTGAACTTGGATAATATTTTGGTCTTTGAAATTCTTAAATAAATTTCAACTTGTTGTGCTCTGTACCATTTGTTTATTTTCTTATTTTAGAAAAATGCTAATTTTGTCCTTTTGTCGTATGCACCCCTTTGAGTCCACGACGGACTTCACTTCCTTGCATTTCGAGAGAGCCATAAAGGCTCAAATTCCAATTCTACCTTCATCAACCGGCCATTGAAAATCGACGAACAGGTCTCGAAATTGAAAGAAAAGCGGAGCAAATCGGGAGTTAAAAAAGATTGGGCCAAAAGCCCACCTTTATTTATTCGGAATTGTATTTTGTTATTATTGGGCCTAAGCCCTTGTCATTTTACTTACTATTACTTGTTAGTTCCTAGGACAGGTGGAAGAATTGGGCTTAAGGTCCAAAAGAAAGATATTTATTTCATGTTAGACTAGGACAGGTGCAGGTGACTCAAATGGGCCGAAAGCCCAAAACGAAAGTGGGCCCAAATACTGGCCCAGGCGGACAGAAACCAGATTTGGGCCCAACTCTATTTCCCTCTTTACTTTACTATGTTCATTTTACTTGATAGTATATGTCATTAATCTTAAGATTGAACAATTCAAATCCCCGAAAAACACCCATTTTAATTTAACAATTTAACTAAATCAGTCATCTCTTACTTGACTTAAAAAATAAATAAGTTTACAAAATACTTCATTTTTCTCCCTTAAAATGGCCCTGACAACAAAAAATTGTTTAAATCAAATTAAGTTAATCTATTTTTAGCCAAATAATTAATCGTCGGATAACCGCATTAGCGGGTGTTCTAGGTGCTTTAAAATCCTTCCTAGAACACTAATATGAACCCCTGAACCCCCTTATATTTTCAATTGATTCCATGTTTTAATCTATTGAAAAATCAGTTTTCTTGATTTTTCTTAAAAATTAAGTGGCGACTCTAAATCCAGTCTATATGATATTTTTTAAATAAAACACCTCAAATAACTGAACAATCACTCCCGGACTTGAGCCTTCCTTTTTCGTTGAGCTTTCAAATAAATGCAATCTATTCAAATATATATTCACAATAAGATTTCGAAACTAATAATACCCACATTATTATGCGTTTAGCCTTGACCTAAAAGCTCACTAGAATTTATAATCAAGTTCGTAAATCTTGATGCCAATTAACATTTCAATTATCATAATTTTCTAAGTTTCAAGTCTAGGGTTAAGTTTCAATTTTAGCGGATATTATAATTCGAATGGTATTCACCTAATACCATACCTCTAATATCTAATTACACATACCAACCTATCAAAACTTGAATCATAATATAATAACCAAAAATATAAAATTTAGACCGAATGCCTTAGGAACAGTAACGTAGAACTTGAATCTTTTTTTTTTCCTTTGGCACCCTTTATTCCAACCAATGATCGGCTCATTATGGCCGATCATTGGCCCACCAATCCTATTAATTTAGCACCCAACAGTTGCCATTAATTTCCAAAACAAACTCACAACCCATTTTAACAAACATACAACAATTCACCTCAATATCCCATCTAAATCTTAATGAATTAAAAATATTAACCAACAGAAAAACATATCTTATATCCTAGTATTGTTCATCCGCCAACCATAATATTTTAATCAATACCCTCTAGTCCATAAATATATGTAAATAATATATGCATATATCTGGACAAGAATGGAAAAAAACATGAAATATTTGCTGCGAATTACAAATAAAAGAAACTATGACTATAACATTTAATTTGAATTAATAGTTTGCTATTTTATACAATTTTTCCAATAATAATTAGTGAAGTTTATATGTTGTTTTTGTTACTTAATACTTTATTAAGAGTTTTGTGATGAGAATATGGTGTAGTATGAATGTTTTTAATAATAGATATTTGAGCTATGTGATAAGGTTTGAATTCGTGATATACGTCTCATTTATATTTTATTATATTGACTCTTTTATATTTATTGTTTTTTTGTCTCTACTGACTTCATTTGATTTGTTTAAGACTGATCATCTTTACAAAATTTGAAAGAAGGACATCCTGAATTCCATTTTATAAAAATAAATATTTTAAAAAATATTTACGGAGTGAGTTTCAGGTTGGGTGCAGTAGTATTACGATTTACGAGATATGTAATATGTACGCTTAGGCGTTGGACGAATAGGTCCACAAAACCTCTCTAAATTAAAAATAAAATTGCTAAAAGCATATATATATATATATTCTATCTAGGTGCTATAGCAATTAGTATATTACATTGATTATGATGGAATGTAGATTCAGCCAGCACTTAACATATACTGCTATAAAATAAGCAAAAGGAACAATTCCATTGTAAAAATCTAAATGTTATTTTTTCTATTTTAACTAAATAAATGTTATTTTCAATGTTATCTAAGGGAATTATAAAATGCAAGGAATAATTGAGAAATCTTAAAGAATTTTTTACTGCATTATCTTTTTCTTTCGGTTGATAAGAAGAATGTCAAAATTGAAGTGATATGCTTAGATAAGATTAAAATATTCCAATTTAAAAATGATAATGTTTTTGGTATTCCATAAACAAAGACAGCCAAAGCTGTATTTACCCTCCCCCGGCCCCCCAGATGTACATAAAAAAACGCAATAACAACATAATTAGTATAGTCTCATAAGTAAAATCTGAAAAGAAAAATAGAAAATACATAAAATTTATTCTTATCTCACAAAATAGATACATCATCTCGAATAGATCCTTGTATCATTAAAATATAATTAAAAAAAACTCAAAAATGAAAATTTAGAATCATTTTAAATTGATGTAATTGTTTTTATTTTTCTATATTGAGCAAGTTTGTTAAGCATCTAAGGTTCTATGGTGTAGTGGTTAGCACTCTGGACTTTGAATCCAGCGACCTGGGTTCGACTCCCGGTAGGACCTTTTTGGTTTGTCCTTTTTTATTATTATAAATTTATAATTATTTTATTTTTTTATTTTTAATTATTTTTGTTTCTTTGAAACTTGTTCAAAAGACAATAATTGGTTTGGCCAATTTTTGTAATTGTTTAAAGTGAAGACTAATCAATTAAGAGTTGAAAAGACTAAAAATCAATAAATGAATGGTTTAAAACACTAGACTAACTCAAAGGTTAGGCTTCTCTCTATCCATTATATAAGACACGGAGCCAGAGTTCCACCTATTAATTAGACAAAACTTAATAATTTTGACTCAAATTTTATATTTACAATTAAAATTTCATTCAATAAGTAATAAACAACTTATCAAGAACCCAATTAACTGTTTTTTAATACTCAAGAACTCATAAAGTATTCTAAATTCCAGTTCTGCCTCTACTTAACAATATTATATAATTCTAATTAAAATTCTATGCCATCTAATGGTGTGCAATGAAAACAGAAAAAAAGAAGTATTTTAAATTCAATGCATGCTCAATTTGCACAAATCCAATGGTTGGGCTTCTCTCTACCATCATTCCACCGGTTCGGCAGAATTCAATAGTTATGACTCAAATTCTTTATTTATAATTAAAATTTCACTTAATATTTATAAATAATTTATCAAGAATTAAATAAAAAAAATTCTAGATTCAAGAACTTACAAACTTTAAATTCTAGTTTCGCCGCCTTTGTGTAATAATATTATATAAGTCTAATAAAGTTCTAAACCATCTAATGGTGTGCAATGAAATTAGAAAAAAGAAAGTGTTTTAAAATTCAAAGCATGCTCAATTTGCACAAAAAGATGTGTCATGCTCAATTATCAATGTCCTTTCACACAAAAAAAACTACTAAGAAAATTGGAATATAATATTCTTTTCATAGATGAGATAGAACAAAGAATCATTGCATTATAAAAAAAACAAAACAATATTTGAGGCTAGTATGCTCAAAGAATTTTGCCCTCCTTGAAGCTTCTTCTTCTTCTAAGAATTATTATTACTATGCTATCATTAATTCACTTTTGTGGTTATAATATTCCTCCTTTTGCAAATGTCAACAAATTTTCTCCTTTAAAATCCAAGACAAGAGCCTTTGGTATCTTTGCAAGCAACAAATCTCATATTTACTTAGCCAATATGGAACAAGAAAGAGATCAAGAAAGATCAATGGATATTAGTCTCAAAGACCTTTCTAAGCAACTTGAAGATTTTGCTAAGGTTAGAAATTGGGAAAAGTATCATAGCCCTAGGAATTTGCTACTTGCCATGGTAACTAATTCTCTTACTATATATCATTTTTCTACCTTTTTGCCTTCAATATGATCAATAGAAATAGCGTTTACTGACTACTTTTAGGTGATATATTAGAAAAATCATTGTTATAGAGTCTCAAATTTCACAGGTGAAATTTTATGATAGTCATGTCTTGGAGTTTCACCTTTGAAATTTGTACTATATGACGGTGACTGTTTTTCAATTTCAAGGACTGAAAATGGTTATTTGTGAGTTTCTATTGTCATTTAGAAGCGGATTCAAGTTTCATGATGTATTCTTTCTTTGAGTTTCTTAAAATTGAACATATAATACTTCTATGAATTTATTATTTTTCCTTCGAAATGTTTTATTAAATTTATTTTTCTAGAGAAAATGTTTATCGAACATTTTTTCCTATCAAATATCAAAAAGTAACTTGCTAGACACACACTAGGTGATGAGACAGCCACATAACATGTGTATGAAAAATGGTAGTTGGTACCACTAGACAATCACACAATGTTTCTTGATTCCCTATTGTACTTCGCATGTACTACTTGGCAATGTTTGGCACACATGAAAAAGCATCTCTCCACTTGTTCTTTTTTCTTTCTTTCTTTTTTTTTAGAGACCTTTTTTTTTTAACCCTCCCTAGGAGCTCCCACCCCTTTTACTCCCTTGTTCAAAGATTCATGAAAGACAAGAGAAAAAAAATGCATTTTGAATCCATTTAATTGTAAATATTCATAAAATTATCATATTTGTTAACCCTTTCACCATTTGATTAGTACCCGCGAGTTATGTTAAATTTGTATTGTTATTCCATAGAGTAATATTATTTCTAAAGATAGTTTACCTATAACATATTTAATAATCCCTTGATCCTCTTGGATGCGTTCATTTGTGCCTCCAGAGTGCAGTTTAGGGGTCAATAAAATGAGTTGAGTATGTGCCTCCGGAGTTTCAGGTTCTAACCTCAACATAGGCCAAAACACTATTTGATTTTTTCATGTTTCTCCAAACTTTAGTGGACATAGTTACCCATGTATTTGTGGAAGATTGCACGTACCCTATGTGATTAGTCAAGATACACTCAAGCTGATTCGGACACCACAATTATCAATCAAACAAATATACATTAAGGGATTAAAGACGTAAACTTGGAGATTAAATATGCTTAATCAAATATCATAACGATCGAAATCATATAATTTTTTTTTGTTGTCCAATTGAAAATTCAGGTAGGTGAAGTAGGGGAATTATCAGAGATATTCCAATGGAGAGGAGAAGTGGATAAAGGGTTACCAAATTGGGAAGAATCAGATAAAGAGCATCTTGGTGAAGAACTATCTGATGTTTTGCTTTATCTCATTAGATTGGCTGATATTTGTGGCATTGATCTTGGTGATGCTGCTGCTAAAAAGATTCTCAAGAACTCTATCAAATATCCTGAGCCCAAAACAAAACGAGAATTCATATAGTCGATCTCAATAACATATTTGAAACTAAGGCATAGTAATTATTATTGTTGTTTGTTTTTTTACCAAGTGTGTATCATGATGAGAAGAGTTTTTTGTTTGGTGGATATCATTTTGGTGATAATAGAAATAAAAAAATATATATATGCTCTAATTTCAAGCAAGTTAGGATCGATTAAGTTGATCGAGTCATGCTGTTTATGTTGAAATATTTTATATAGGGAGGATTTATCATATGCCAATTATTAGCTTATTGTGATCCTCTTCTTTTATTTTTTTTATTCGAATATGTGACTGTCGATATGAGTAAGAAATAATTAACTAGAAAGATATTTCACTTTATTAGGAGGCAAGAGGTTTAATTAAATCTACTTTGAAGGATAATTAACTAGTAGCACATTATATTGGAGTTCCACTTGTTACTCTCTCAACTCCAGCACACGTCGTTTGTGTTTTAGCTAAGAGTAATTTTATTCCGATAGTATTTTACCATTACATTTTTAAACATTGACTAAATATTAATAATTGTTCCCAAAACTGATTATTCGAGCTAATTTTAACGAAAAATAAATAAATATGGAGAATCAAAATTGAGCGTAAAAATAATACCAAAGAGGAAAATAACCCTTTAATTTCCGCACATATCGTAAAAGCAACGGCTAATTTGAAAAACCGTTAAACTCCCTTCTCTCTTCTCTTAATTTTTGCATCTCTCACAATGCACTAACAATTAATTCTAAAAATAATAATTATTATATTTCATTTCTCATAAAAAAAAAAATATGTAACTGAAAAAAAAAATTAGACACAAAAACCATCTGACCTGCAAATCTTATTATTCTCCAGGTTCTTTTTCTATTATTTTTCTAATCATCAGATTTGTTTTTTTTTCCTCCTATATTTGTTTTATTGGCGAAAAGTTATTATATACTTTTAATATCGAATCGGGATCAACTAGGACAAAAATTGAGAGATCTCGTTGAAATTATTCGTTTGAAAATTTACCTTTAAGTTAATCATACGAACGTTATGCTCATTACTGAACTTGTTGAGGTTGAATAGATTATCAGAAAGAAAACAAAAGGGACAAAATTAGGATATATTCTTGGAAAAATAAAAATGTCATTGCTTTTGGGACAAACAATTCGTCTATGTTGCTCAATCTCTTCAAAAAAATGTAGACAGGTAGACAGGTGTGTATCGAATCATCCAAAAATAGTGTATTTATAGAGGAACAAATACAAGTAGAACAATATTTTTGGAGAGTCTGAACAACATAGTCTGACATAATTTTGCAATCTATGTTTGCTCAATCTCTTCAAAAAAAATGTAGACAAGTGTGTATCGGATCATCCAAAATAGTGTATTTATGAAGGATCCGATACGAGTACAACAACATTTTTGGAAAGTCCGACCAACTTACACATAATTTTGCAATCTAACTTGCTATCTTTTATTAGTAAAATTTGTGTGTTTTATGTGCAGCAAAATAGGCAAATATGGAGGGAACATTATTTTCCCCTGCTTTGGAAGGAATGAAGGATGTCAAATCTGAACATGGAGAGCTAATGACTAAGCCTTTCTTGGAAGTTTGCAAACTTGTATTGCCAATTCTAGGTTCAAACTTTTCTCTATAATCGTCTTGAATTTTACTCGAAAATTGATGTAATGCTATCGATTATATTCATTGAGTCATCTATCAGAACCAACCTCTCTATCTCTGCGAGTTAAGGGTAAGGTCTGCGTACACTCTACCTTCCTCAGACCCTATTTATGGCATTACACTGTGTATGCTGTTGTTGTATATAGTTGTATTTGTGTTGTTTTAAGTTGTGTAATGAATCGAGTTCATTTGCTATACTGATGCCAGATAAATTTGGAGCTGCTATGACTGTGGTTAAATCTGATATCAGCGGAAATATAGCTGTGAGTTAGTCATTTCTTCGTTTCTTCTGTTTGAATATTACAAAAATCTCGCAAATTGTGATGCAGATTTCATGTGTAGCAGAGTAAGTTGGAGTTATTTGTGGTTGTAGAGCTCATGTAATCGACAAAAATGCAATGTTCATCTATGTTTACTTATTACGACAATCATCTTGAGTAGTAATATTGATCTAGTGGTTCAACTGTCATCAATTTGCACTTAAAATGTTGCAGAAACCTTATATTGAACAACACATGAAACATAAATAACTTTTGTTGGTTCTAATGGTGAATTATGGAATGCTTGTTTCCTTACAGAGGTTAGAATCCAAGTATAACGATAACCCATCGAGATTCAACTACTTGTACAGTTTTGTACAGGCAGAAGTTGAGATAAAGACAGCTAAATCTTCATCCAGTTGTAGTAATGGTCTTCTGTGGTTAACAAGGTGCGCGACTGTTTTTCCATGTTCTCATTTCAAAAAACTAATCTATGGTTCATAACAGAAAGATAAAATTGTCTCCTTGTGATTGCCTACATCACACATGCCCTTTCTTGGACCTTGCATGCTTTGTGCACAGGGTTGCCCTTCTAAGCTTTGGTGCATAACAAGCTTGCATTTGTTTATTTGATGAACGAACTTTGCTACCATAATGTGTTAAGATAAATCAGACTAATCGATGATTCTGCTAATGCTGCAGAGCCATGGACTTCATAGTGGTGCTCTTTCACAATTTAGCTCAGCATCAAGATTGGTCAATGTCCCAAGCTTGCAATGATTCTTACTCCAAGACGTTGAAGAAATGGCACGGATGGCTTGCTAGTTCAAGTTTTACGGTATGTACTTCACTGTGTTTTCAGTCTAATAATGACCTTAACACCAGCATTTCGAATGAAATGCCAACATGTTAATGTGTTTCTAAATGTGATCCAAAGGTTGCGATAAAGCTTGCACCAGATAGGAAAAAGTTCATGGAGGTCATAAGTGGCAATGGTGACATCAATAGTGATATGGAGAAGTTCTGTACGGCGTTTTCACCTATACTTCAGCAGATCCACAAATTTTTGGTATGGCATTTATATACTCTTTTCAAGTTTTCGACAAGAGTAAGGTTGTCTTAAATTTGTCAATGATGCATTGTTTTTCGTTGCAGACTAGTGTTGGCTTGGACAGTATGAAGGCTTCATGATCAACTTCTCCAGTATCAACATTGTTATTTTTCTCCAAAAAGTTTACCAGATCTGTTGCTTTTATTTTCATTTCATCCCACTCAAATGTAAGGAAAGAACGCGTATGATCTCAAGTTTATGGAATGCTAGTTGTAAAATTGAGATTTATCTATCGATATATTCATCATATTCCTCACAAGTTCAACATAGTTTTTACCTACACGTCAAGTTTAGAACGACATCATGCACATCACTGATTTATGCTCTCTTGAAGTGTGATTTGAATGATTTGCACAAGTTTCATGTGCCTTCAAAATCAGCTATCTCAATGATCTCTAAGTCGAGTACATGAACCTCGAGTCATTAGTTGTTAGGATTTTAGCCATCCAAGTCTTCTATGGTTCTTCCTTTCTCCATTTCCCCTCTCCTCTTGGAGTGCCACCAGAAAGAAATTAAAAGAATAGAGGTATGACTTAAGACATGAAATCCCCAAGTATTTGAAAACATATCAGACAAAGTAAATCAATCATCCAATATGAGTACATATGCAATGTACTCAAGAGCAAAAATATCATAATGGTCGCGTGATTACATACATGATTCACACAAACTCATACGCGCATATCAACTAACACTCATTTAGATATCTTTTGACAGTTACAAAAGGTGTTCTACTCAGATGTTCTCCTACTTTGGGAGAAAGTCCAGTACCTATTTCTTTGATATGTGACTTTGGAGTTAATGGAAGCATGTTTTCCAGTGAGGTAAATGGCAAGTGATTGGACCGTTGTGTTCCCTTCACTGGGCGTAAGTAAGCTAAGTGACCGCGTGAGAAGTTGTTGCATTTTGGAAGCTTACTCACTGGTGTGACTACCTCCTGTTCTTTAGGCATCGGGGCACCAGATGGATCCTAATTACAGAAAAATTAACAGTTTCATATCAAATTACTGTCATAACAATATGAAGTGAGTATAAACATTTTTCTAAAGCCAGTTAAGTATAAACATACCCCTATTGCAAGGAAAGTGAATGGACTGTCAGCACCGAGGTGTATCTCAATCAGTTTGCGCAGATCAGCTAAGGATGAATCTTTGCCAACCTTTACCGTGGTTGCTACACCAGGATTCTCTTTTGATGCAGCTTCCCATTTCACGTGGACTTCGAGATTGCCAGAAGTAGGATTAAAGTTCTCCTTTGAATCATTTTCTTTATCATAAGAGCTCTTAAACATTCTTGTCTGATTAACTGGTGACTTTTGTATGGTCTCGGGATTACATAATGGCAAAAGATCATTGGACAAACCTTCTGCAGCAAGCACAGATGCATAATCCTCTCTGATTGTCTTAATTGTTGGTACTGAAGAATCAGTATCTTCCAAATTCTTCTGTGCAGGCACTGGGCTTACACTATGCTGAGAAAGCTCTCTATAATTGCCACAGAGTGTGAAAATGTTCTGAATAAGCGCTTGCCTAGAAGGGGCTGCACCCATACAAACATCATTGTCCTTGCATAAATCACTGAAATGATCAGGATCTGGTCTCAAACAACTCATATCATGATCAAGCAGACCAGAACATATTGTTTTTTCCTCAATGACCTCCTTCTGCACCTCCTCATCAACGGGGGGATTCTCTGTATCTCCTTCATCATCACCTTCTTCGTCCTCTTCAAATACAGTGCTCAAGCTACTTTTATTGGTGAAAAGTGGATCTTCAACTTCTCCTAAATTGCTTATGTTAGGATAACCCGAGATTGCTTGGGAAGTATTGCCTTCAGGTTTATAGACCAGTACATCCCGCTTTCCAACGTCCATATCAATTGATCTGTCCAAATCCATAGACTTTACCATTCCTGCATCTTCAGAGTAAATCTCCTGCAGCCTTTTCGCGAAAGTATTTTCCTCCATTGATCCACTTTCAGCCCTAGAGCGGTGAAGCTCAGCTTCCATATCCTCCAAGCGCCTCCGGAGCATTTCAAATTCTTGTTGCTGCTGGAACATTCTTTCTTCCATCTTCCTCCTCTCCATTTCAACAATTTCATTTGCCATTTTCTGGCATTCTTGTATCTTCTTTTCCAACTCACTCTTCAACATCTGAGTTCGCTCGTTTACTTTAAGATTGATCTGCTCCTCGGTTATCTCTGTTCCCTTTCCTTGTACAAACTCCAGTTTGGTCCTTAGTGTAGCCATTTCTTCTTCTTTCTTCATAAGCTCTTTCTGAGCTTCATTACGCTCTTTTTCTTTCAGCTTGTTCTCCATCTGAAGCTTGTAGATGAACTGATCCATAACGGCAATCCTTGATCCCAAGATAACTGTCGATGAAGAATCCTCTGTACCTTTCTCCTTCAATGGCGTATGAGGACCACGGACAATGCACTTTGCTTTGGCACCATATTCCAGAGTGGAGATAGTCTTGTGGAGCTCTTTAGGATCTGGACTTGCACATAGTATCATAAGAATTTTGGACTTGTCATCCTCGAAAGAGTCCTAAACAAAACAGTTGAAACAACTATCACAGTCAATGAACACTTCCAAAGCAATCTGCCATACTATAACCAGCTAAGTTGCGCGGACTCTTCACTTTTGATGCCACACCCGCACGGATTCTCCAAAAATACACCACTTTTGGAGAACCCGACACGCACCCATCGACATTTATGAAGAGTCCAAAACAACATAGATCACCAGCATATGCAAAACTTACCTGTAATAGCATGGTTAACTTGCTATCACGAAATGGCACATGAGAATCACCATTAGCAATGGACTCAACAACCCTCTTCAATGCAATATTTCCCTGGTTGATTTTCGCAGTCTGCAAGATTTAATCATCAAGGTACCACAGTAAGACACAATTATATCATATAGATGGTCATACATTTGAGTTACTTCAAAAGGAAATCAGATAAACTTAATACAAGTGAGCCAAGTGAATCCAGAACTTGTACCTGCATTTTTGCTTCCAAACCAGTTTGACCAGCTTGTTCAATATTCTCAGAACCGGCCATATCCACAAGCATTAGTCGCCCTCCCACTGTTGGAACGTCAAGGATTATCTGCAATTGAAGACAAATATGCATTGCTGAAACTAGAAATTGAATGAACTTATTTCCATGAAAAAGTGATTAAACATTTACCATGCAGTGGCTCCGAGAGCTCCTCTCGTTACACAGAGTACTCTTTACTATTCTTCTCTTCTCTACTTTTTGGATCTCTTTCGATATCTTTATAGCTTCAGTCCCTGAAATAAAAGTTGCATTTTTGGCCTTTTTACCTATAACTTCCAGCTTTACCTGCAAGGTAAAAGACAGGACCAACATTGTTCAGACACATAAATCAGTAAAAGCACAGTCATCTTTTAACAGACTTGAAGGTACTAATTTCTAACTATATTAACATATGTTTGCCATGAAGATCAACAATTTTATGATAACGAAGATCCGATTTTCTCTACTGAAAAATACTCATCCTTCCATAGTCATATACCGAATGGATCATTGACATTTGGTGTGCAGATACTTATCCTTCTATAACCCACATGTAGGTTCTCATTGACATAATCTCTACCGAACAATACTAGTGTTATCCTTTCATGTCATGCACGGAATGGCATGTGTAAATACTGAAATTACATTGAGCAAATGTCACTCGAATAACAACAAGCACATCATCTATAATGGCTATCGAAAGTCAAGTGAAATTGCTATTCGACAGGAAACTTAAACGAGCCTTAGCAATAGCTGCTACAAATTCAAGTCATCAGCTAGAACATTTAGAAGCTGGAGCATTATAAGCATTTTGCTTGATACAAATCACAACTATAATGTCAAGGTTTCATTCAGTGAAATTGCAGAATCAATGATACAGAACTAAACATGTTGAACTAAAATCTCGAGAGAAACATATCAATCGAAAAACAAGACATGGACAAAATATCAGATAAGAGACTACTACTACTATTCTGTATGAAACATTACAAGTGCATCAAAGAACTAATTGCCAAAAGAAAAACTTCATTCTTTTACCTTGGAAGCACAGGCCTTGGACCAACCAAAAGCAAATCCTCCACCGCCATTAGTCGTCGATAACAAATCATAAATTTCCTCATTATAAATCTCCAACACAGTAACATGAACAAATGTGCCAACACCAACCTTCTTCTCACTATTTTCATCATTTTCTTCATTTCCATCACCCAATATATCTTTCAATGACCTATACACAATTCCAGGCTGCTTAACACTCCCAAACATAGTATGACTCTTACCAGCACCAGTTGGTCCATACATCATTATAGTACATTTATCCCCTAATTTCACCCCATCAATTCTTGACTCAACAAATTTCTTATAAAACTCATCAAGATCTTCTTCTTCGGATAGCGACACACCATCAAGAGTAAAATCCCTGTACCCTATATCAGTCCTAACACGTAGGGACCGACAGTCAGAATTCACTTGCAATGCTGATAAAGGTTTCTCCTTTTTATCCGGGTAATCACGAATCCTACCAATAACCTCTACCGGGTGCTCGGGAGGTGGACCCCCTTCTTTCATTGCTGTAGAATTAGGGTTTGGTGAGGGTTTTGCTGAGTTGAAATTTAGTCGATGTTTCGACTGTGGGGTTCTTGAATTTACATGGGTCTGGTGCAATTTTGATGACGGAGTCGGAGTTGTATGATTCTTTGATGATGGTGTAGGAGCCATTGAAGATTACAAATGGGGTTTCGTTTTCCTTATCAGTGATCGAATTTTTTCAAGAAAATTTCAAGATTTTACAGACCAAGATTGAATCTTTCAAATGGGGTTATTTTTCTGTCACTGATTTGATTTTTTTGGAGATTGTAGAGCTAAAAATGGAAAATGGGGGAGAAAGAGTGGGTTTTTCAGAATTGATTGAGAGTGAAATGAAAAAAATGGACTGTATTTTTGGATGTTTTGGTTTTGAAAGTTCAAAAAATGAAAAGTTTAAACGTTTAAATTGGTAACGGCTAGTTTCAATTTTTGTTTTGAAACTAGCTTTGTCTTTTTACCCTTTTAACCTTCTCTATCTTTTTTTTAATTTTTTTTTAATGATAAACGAAGGATTATACTTTTGAGTCCACTAACTTGTGAGACAAAAAGAAGTCTCACATTGTATAGATGCAAAAGATAAGATTTTTTCGTGTTTTTATCATTTGAACTAACAGAGTTATATGTTCTTTTATAGGGTTAAGAGCTAGTTTGAGTTAACTTATTGAAAGTAGTTGATAAGCATTAAGTACTAAATTGGTGGGACTAACTAGTTTATAAGCTCTCTTGAATTGTTTCTTAAATATGTTGTATAATTTTAAGAAGTGTTTATAAACTAGTTTAACCACTTCTAATCTTACTTGCCTAAACTTATCTAACTAGGATAAATCCTATCAATATTGGACTATATAAATCTAAATAGATACACGACTTCAACTAATTTGAGATTGATGCGTAGATCGAAGGATTTATGTTAGAAGGGATGCTTTGTATACCGAGCTCTACTTATCAAGTAGTAGAGCCAAGATACTTGTTCATTTACATCAGTGGCTTCTCATCAATTGGTTATCCTTAAACAAATGAAGGAGCCTATTTCATTTATTATATTCTCCAAGTTTCCAGGTTCGTGCTTCTTGCAAATTGCAATGCCATTAAATCAAAAAGAGGCTTGAATCATGGATCTCTATAGTTGTGGAGAGTAGCATTTACTTTGTCACTGCTTTCGACTTTGAAAGCAAACTATGTATACATTGCTAGGTAGTGTGACTCTTTGATCTACTAGTTGACTCTGTGTGAGTCTCATTGGTGGACATATCGAACTAAAATAAGATCTCAAGTTGACATCACAATACACGAATTTGCCATAATAATAAATAGTGTCAATTGTGACTTTGACTAGCAAGCATCACAACTAGTATATCTCATGTCTCTTTTGGACAGACTTCTTGGCAGTTTTAGTCAACTCCAAGCTCTTGAGTAATTCTATACAAGTATTTTCTTTGTTGTTCATATAACAACAATACCCAATGTAATCCCACGAGTGGGTCTGTGGAGGGTGGTGTGTACGTAGACCTTACCTTACCTCATATGTATTCTTGAAATCTCACTGCATAACTCCATCAGATGTCAAATTTACTGTATACAGATTTGAATTTGCAGTAGCATTACAAATTTGCTAGCTGTGACCAGCAGAATAGTGTTGAGCATATCTACACATTTGATATGTTGTTAAATGAAATTGTAGCAACAAAATATTGTAGGAAAACTATATATATTGCAGCCCAACTTATGAGATAACGAAAACTCTAATCTCTCCTCTGTCTCCCCTTGTTACACGTGTATCAGAATCGATATAGGTAACTTCAAACTCACCACTTCCTGTATTTGATGGTGGCCTGAACTGATCTGGTATGCGAGGCACTTCTAATGGTGGCAGCTGTGATAAATTTCCAGTTGTCTTCACTGTAGTTTTCTCGAATACAATCTTAATCGTAGATGATCCTATTTGTGGAAATGTATAAACATGACGTGAGATACGAAAACTTTAGAACTTTTGTACAGCAAAAAGAGAAGCAATAATACCAATTGATCCAAAAGATGTGAGAATACTCAGAACCAACCTATAAGTTCAAATTTGTGGGCTAAAGTGGCAGTCGCTTCAACAGGTGGGAAAGGCCACGGAGCACCTAATTCAAGCTCCACTATGTTGTCAAAATCCTTGCTTAGTACATCAATTCTTTGAAATACCTGATCAAAACAAATCAGCCGGTTATGCTACTGTTTATCAATATATATATATATATATATATATATATATACATATATATTAAGCTTGACAAATAGCAGTGAATTAGAACGCTCTACATTGTTCTACAGCAAGCTAAAAGAAATGGACATATTGATTCTTCTAACTGCAAGGCAAAACCATGGAGAAATGTTCGACAACAAATCCAGGATAGGACTCTAAGAATGCAACTTCTTAACCTGGATATAATCAAGGGCTGATTTACGTTGAAGGTAGCAGCTGCGGGTGCAACCACACACAGAGGGAGAGAGAGTTGAAAATTCTTTCAAAGTATATATTTATACCAACTCTGACCTCATCACAATGACAGTGGGTGCAACGGTACTCTAAAGTCACTTAAATCCTAGATCCCCCTCTGAATATAATGACAATCTGTCTTTGTTCTCTTCATAACATGTCTATGGTAATCATAATAGATGTCTGACCAACCACTCTGTGTTCTCTTTAATTCATGGTTAACCACTGTATGCATGTTCGTAACTGGAGACAGGAAGAGGCCAGCTCTTACAGAATTAAATGAGTCCTTTTAGCTTACCTGACCAAGAGTGATGGGAAGAAGTCTTCCAGTGGGGGGGCCAGGACGACTTCCACC
>JAJOOR010007518.1:0-30655 GCA_036250505.1 Solanum acaule | reverse complement strand
CGCATGTCGTTACATCATCTCGTAATTACTAGAATATGTTTTATTCTCATTTTTGGAACTTGAAATGTTGTGATTTGCAAACTTGCTTAGCATAAATTGTTATCGTAAATTAAGGTATTGTATGGGGGTATTTGCGTAATTATCCAATTATACTTACTTATACATTGGAAGTGTGGGTATAAAGTACATAAGTATAGTTATATATGTATGCTTTTTGGGCAGCCATCTATTTGTTTGGGCAGCCCCTTTTGGTGACATCTGTCCATGTGACAAGGATAACTTTTGTAGCTATATATCTTTACACCTCCTTTGATTGAATTCGTTTTCCCTCAAGTCTAAGAACATTATAACATTAGCTAAACAGTTGTTCTTCAAAATCAAAAGAAAAACTAAGTCCTTTTGGCTGGAATCCGACACAAACACACACTTCCTTTTGGTAAGTGATGAAATCTGCTTTTTGAGCTGGGTAGTGTTTGGTATTTTGTGCATATCTCATTCAAAAGAACTTAGTTACAGTGAATAAATATGTTTTGGAAAGCTAATTCGTAGACCTACAACTCTTGTGTTTATGTAAAATTCTAATTTAGCTGTTATGGATACGAAATAAGGGACGCAACATATGACAAGTTCTGTCCAGATTCTGGAATTAGAAATCATGTATGTTCAATTGTTAGTGTTTTGATTATATCTTTTTGAACAAAGAGTATTTTTCGGTGATTCTTGATTATTTGCAAGCTTAAGAGATGTACCTACATCTTTTATGAAGGATATAAATTCCATTTTGGCCGTTTTCTGTTTCAAATCTAAGTTGCGATATGTAGTGGTTTTCTTGGGCAGAATATCTGTTTTGGGAGTATAGTCGTATTTGTACAGGCTAGGCTTACTTGTGATGATAACCCTGTGTTACACCATCATTATTGAGCTACTAGAAAGTAAATAAGTTATTGAATTCATTTTTTAAGGTTGTATATTCTCGTGTACGAGTTGAAGATCTTGATACCCTGATTGGTCTACGATTTGAACTCGTGAAGTTGTGTTGGACTGTTTTTGTGCTAAAGAACTGAGGTTTGTGTATAAACTTATACTTGTACTCTTTTTACCTACTGGTATATCTGAAAGTTTACTTTGGTACCTTGGTTACCTCTTGTCACTTTGAATTGTCGTATTGGTATTCTTTAATACATTAAAGACGCTTGTGTAACTCGCCCACTTGTATGAATTGTTTGATCACTTGGCACACTTGTTGGGACCTTGTACTTCTTGTGGCGGTGACTTTGTCACTCTTGGCATGCCTCTTGATTCGAATCATTTACTATCTTGACTCTGGATTTTTAGTCCGTCTTAAGAATGGAAGTTGTCCATTTTAAGTACGAACTAGAAAGCCATTTTTAATATGGTTCTTGGTTCTCTTGATTATTTGGTTTTGACCCTTCTTGATACCTGCTTGTGCTTGGTGTGACAACATGATGTATATATTGGGCGAGCCTTGTTTTTGAATTTCTTGGAAAACTGTGCTATGAGCGTTCTTGACATTTGGATCTTTAAATATCGTACTTGATACTCTTTATATATTGTTTACTTGATTTATTTATTATGTTCAATTATGCTGCCCTTGACTTGAGAATGATAACTTGTTGAATTTGAGGGCTCCAAACCTATAGTTTTTGCACTACTAAGCTATATGCTTAGCGATAGTTGTTTCTATTGTAGGGGCTGTTCGAGATGATGCTTGAAGCTGGCCATTAGAGATGGATATTTTGAGAGCCTTAAGGAAGATCACATTTGCATATAGGGATATATATTTTGTATAAACCTTGAGACTTGTACATGATATATGTGTTGTATATTTACATGAGAATTTGAGGGCTGATTTGGTCATGTCACCATGGGTTGTAATATAAGTATCGCTATACGTTTTTTTTTCTTTTTGGGGTGTGTAAACCCAAGTCTTGTAATATACTAAATTTACTATTTGTTTCAAATGTTTGTGTGAAGCATGAGCAGGCTGATTTCGGTACTCGGAAGCTTGTAATATTCTTGTTATTTCATCCTTGAGTGTGAGGATAATATATATACATGAAAAGCTCGTCGATTATTTGCTTAAATTACTTTTCAGAGGTCATTATGAATCTAATTCCTCAACTAGATTATAATCGATATGCCCTCGTTAATCGCTTTTGAATGTCACAAGTATAAGTTAGGTCTCTTTAAAAAGGGTCGCTACAAGTGTTGGTAGCAGAGCCTAGGTTTGTGGTTCTAGGACTTTTGTTGTGAATCACTTGTATAGTTGTTTGCTTTCGGAAGGGTTCTATTTAGAGTTTTTTTTTGTTCTCTTACTTGGTTTATAATAATTGCATCATATGTAGAGTACATATGCATCAAGTACATATCCCTAATGCAATGTGATCTTTCCTTTTGAAGTAATTAAGTCATGGCCACTTCTTCTGACCGACCTATGGAAGCTGCTCGTGAAGGTACGGGTGCCTCTATTTCCCAATCTCATGCACTGGAAGGGGTTGGAGAACATATCTTGAATTAGTATGTTCCCCATACTAGTGGTTCTGAAGTGGGAAACCATCAGGGTGTAAGAGCTGGTCCACATCCTCACATGAGTCATGGTACTCAAACCATTAATCCTTATTTTCAACAAATGGCTGAATTCTTCCACCATATGGCTGAATCGATGCATGATCCCCATGGGATTAATTTTGAGAAAATGAGGAAAATGGGTGGAGTGGAGTTTGAAGGCACTGTTAATCCCACTGATGATGAACAATGGCTTGATCGCATGGAGAGGGTATTTGAGCAGTTAGAGTGTTCAGATGTTGCAAAATTTAAGTATGATATTTCACTATTACAAAAGGATACTTATGATTGGTGGGTAAGTGTTCTGAATGCCAAGGTAAAACCTCCTGTTCTTACTTGGGATGATTTTCTTAAGGAATTTCGTATGAAGTATGTCCCACCTGCTTATTGTGATGCAAATAAAAAGGAGTTTTTGAATCTAAGGAAACGAGGCATGTCTATTGCTGAATACGAACAAAAGTTTCTAAGTCTCTCTCGCTATGATGGTGGTATTATTAAAGAGGAAAAAGACAAGTGCAAGAAGTTTGAAGACAGTTTAAATGATTCCATTAGGAAGAATGTGGTGATCCTGCAACATGAGAAATTTTGTAAGTTAGTGTCTGCTGCTTTTACTTGGGAACGGCTAGATAAAGAAGAAGCTAGTAGAAATGAAAACAGATTCCAAAAGCCTAGACCAGATTTTGGGGGTCCATCAAAAAGGGGCAGGTTTTATAATGCTAAGGCTGGTAGTGATAACAGGCCACCTCAACAAAAGCAAAACAAATCAGAATTTCTACAGCTAGCACTCCAAATTATAGCCAAGGCAAGCCTCGCGTTCCCACTTGTCCCTAATGTGGAAAGAATCATTATGGTACTTGCAGGAGAGCTTCTGGTGCATGTTTCAACTGTGGGAGCTTTGATCATAAAGTGAAGGATTGTCCTAATCCTAATAATGCTCCATCGCTGAGAACTTAAGGCTCAGTTCATAAGCCTTCTGTCAATCCTCCTCAAACTAATAGAGGTGGAAGACCTAAAAACACCCAGGCAGTAGGTACAAGTAGAGCTAATCAAGCTAGTGGGCAAAGGGCTACTGCACACGCTTATGCTATGAGGCAGAGGGATGATCAAGATGGACAAGACGTGGTTGTCAGTAAATTTCACTTATTTGGCTTATGCGTGTTTACATTGTTTGATCCTGGTTCTACACATCCCTATATTTGTTCATCACTTGTTCTTCCTGAAAATGTGAAATCTGTGAGTCTTAATTATGATGTGCTGGTTGAAAGTCCTTTGGGTTATCAAGTTGTGTGTAATCAAGTTTACCAAGATTGTTCATTTGTGATTCAAAACCTAGTCTTCCCTATTGATTTGATTGAAATGCCCTTCAAGTATTTTGATGTTATTATCGGGATGGATTGGCTTTATACATATCATGCATTTGTAGATTGTAGGTCTAAGTATGTGACTTTTAAAGAACCTACATTTTCACACATCATTGTACAAAGTGAAAGATCAGTGTCATCTAGTATTATTTTTGCTGCCTTGGCAAGAAAGTTGATGGGTCAAGGTTGTGGGGCATACCTTGCTCACATAGTTGATACACAATTGAAGAGTCCTTGTATCAAAGACATACCTGCTGTGTGTGATTTTCCAGAAGTATTTCCAGAAAATCTTCCGGGATTGACCACGGAAAGAGAGGTTGAATTTCCAATCGAGCTTATTCCAGGATCTATCCCTATTTCTATCACTCCGTATAGAATGGCTCCAACAGAATTACGAGAATTGAAATCTCAATTGCAAGAACTTCTTGAGAAATGTTTTATTCGACCTAGTGTTTCTCCTTGGGGCGCCCCTGTTTTATTCGTAAAGAAGAAAGATGGCACTCTTAGGCTTTGTATTGACTATAGACAATTGAACAGAATAACAATCAAGAATAGATATCCACTGCCAAGAATTGATGGTTTGTTTGACCAACTTAAAGGTGCTGAAGTATTCTCAAAAATTGATTCAAGGTCTGGATATCACCAACTGCGTGTTAGAGAGAAAGATATTACTAAAACTGCTTTTAGAACTCGATATGGTCATTATTAATTTTTGGTGATGCCAGTTGGATTGACAAATGCTCCTGCGATATTCATGGATCTAATGAATAGGGTATTCAAGCATTATCTTGATCAATTTGTGGTTGTCTTTATAAATGATATTTTAATATTTTCTAGAAGTAGTGAAGACCATGATAAACACCTCCGGATTATCTGGCAAATTTTGAAGGAGAAAGATCTTTATGCTAAACTTTCAAAGTGTGAATTTTGGCTTGATGAAGTAGCTTTTCTAGGACATGTTGTATCAACTGAAGGTGTGAAGGTGGATCCAAGTAAGATACAAGAAGTTGTTGAATGGAGACCTCCTAAAAGTCTGACTGAGGTAAGGAGTTTCTTGGGCTTAGCAGGATACTACAGAAGATTTGTGAAAGGCTTTTCCATTATCGTCTCCCCTTTGACTAAGCTGTTGCAGAAGGAAGTAATGTTTATTTGGGATGACAAATGCCAAGAGAGCTTTGAAACTCTCAAATCCTTGTTGACTCAAGCGCCAATACTTACTCTACCAATTGAAGGGAAAGAATATGTAGTATACAACGATGCTTCTCACCACGGTCTCGGTTGCATTTGGATGCAAGAAGGGAAGGTTATTTCTTATGCCTCTCGGAAATTAAAACCGCATGAAATGAATTACCCTACTCATGATCTTGAACTTGCTGCTATAGTGCTTGCTTTGAAAATATGGCGGCATTATCTGTATGGAGAGAAATGTCATATATTCACTGATCACAAGAGCTTAAAGTACTTGGGTACTGAAAATGAGCTAAACCTTCGACAACGTAGATGGGTTGAACTCATCAATGATTATGACTGCACGATTGATTATCATCGAGGTAAAGCTAATGTGGTTGTTGATGCCTTAAGTAGAAAATCCTTCGCACGCATTTCTTTGAGTCCTTTACCCTTGCTTCTTGAGTTAAGATCTATGAATGTTTGTTTTACACTTGATTCAAATGGTTCAGTTATTGCTAATTTGCAAGTAAAGCCAATATTACTTGAACATGTGAAAGAAGCACAAAAGGTAGATAAGAAACTTGTAAAATTGACAAGAGAAGTTCAAAGTGGGGAAAAACATGATTTTACATTTACGGAGGATGGTGGCTTATTTTATCAAAACAAGTTATGCGTCCCTAATGATGACAAATTGAGGAGAGAAATATTGAATGAAGCACATACTTCACCATATGCAATGCATCCTGGAGGTTAAAAAATGTACTAGACCATCAAAGAAAATTATTGGTGGAATGGTATGAAGAGAGACATTGCGGAATTCATATCTAAATGTTTGGTTTGTCAGCAAGTAAAGGTAGAACATCAGGTCCCAGTTGGTTTACTACAGCCCTTGTCTATGCCAGAATGGAAATGGGAGAGAATAACTATGGACTTTGTTTCGGGACTTCCTCGCACTCAAAGGAATCATGATGCAATATGGGTGATTGTAGACAGGCTAACCAAGAGTGCTCACTTCTTAGTAATCAGGATGGATTACTCACTTGAGCATTTAGCCGAGTTGTACATTAATGAGATTGTAAGATTACATGGGATCCTTGTGTCTATTGTATCTGATCGAGACTCACGATTTACATCCAGATTTTGGGGCAGCTTACATGAAGTTTTGGGTACTAAGTTGAAATTTAGCACTTCGTTCCATCCTCAAACAGACGGCCAGTCAAAAAGAGTGATACAAATTTTGGAGGATATGCTTCGAGCTTGCATTATGGAGTTTGAGGGTAGTTGGGACATACACTTAGCTTTGATAGAATTTGCCTACAATAACAGTTATCAATCGAGTATTGGAATGCCTCCCTATGAAGCCTTATACGGAAGAAAATGCCGGACCCCTCTTTGTTGGAGTGAAGTTAGTGAAAGAAAGCTTGTTGGTCCTGAAATTGTGCAAAAAACAGAGGACAAGGTAAAAATTATCAAAGATCGTCTAAAAATTTCTTCGGATAGACAAAAGTCGTACGCTGATCTTAAAAGGCGTGACATTGAATATCAAGTTAAAGATAAAGTATTCTTAAAGGTGTCTCTATGGAAAAAGATTATGAGATTTGGCCAAAAAGGAAAACTTAGTCCCCGATTTATCGGACCTTATGAGATACTTGAAAGGGTTGGACATGTTGTATCAGCTGAAGGCCTGAAGGTGGATCCTAGTAAGATATAAGCAGTTGTCGAACGGAGACCTCCCAAAATTCCAACCGAGGTAAGAAGTTTCTTAGGCATAGCAGGATACTACAGAAGCTTTGTGAAAGGCTTTTCCATTATCGCCTTTCCTTTGACTAAGCTCTTGCAGAAGGAAGTAAAGTTTATTTGGATGACAAATGCCAAGAGAGATTTGAAACTCTCAAATCCTTGTTGACTCAAGAACCTATACTTACTCTACCAATTGAAGGGAAAGAATATGTAGTATACAGTGATGCTTCTCACAATGGTCTCTGATGCGTTTTGATGTAAGAAGGGAAGGTTATTTCTTATGCCTCTCGGAAATTAAAACCGCATGAATTGAATTATCCTACCCATGATCTTGAACTTGCCGCTGTAGTATTTTCTTTAAAAATATGGCGGCATTATTTGTATGGAGAGAAATGCCATATATTTACTGATCACAAGATCTTAAAGTACTTGGGTACTCAGAAGGAGCTAAACCTTCGACAACGTAGATGGGTTGAACTCATCAAGGATTATGACTGCACGATTGATTATCATCCAGGTAAAGCCAATGTGGTTGCAGATGCCTTAAGTCGAAAATCCTTTGCAAGTATTTCTTTGAGTCCTTTACCCTTGCTCCTTGAGTTAAGATTCATGAATGTTTGTTTCACACTTGATTCAAATGGTTTGGTTATTGCTAATTTGCAAGTAAAGCCAATATTTCTTGAACAGGTGAAAGGAGCATAAAAGATAGATGAGAAACTTGTAAAATTGACCAGAGAAGTGCAAAATGGGGAAAAACTTGATTTTACATTAACAGAGGATGGTGTCTTATGTTATCAGAAGAGGTTATGCGTCCCTAATGATGACAACTTGAGGAGAAAAATACTGAATGAAGCACATACTTCACCATATGCAATGCATCCTGGAGGTACAAAGATGTACCAGACCATCAAATAACATTATTGGTGGAATGGTATGAAGAGATATATTGCGGAGTTCATTTCCAAATGTTTGGTTTGTCAACAAGTAAAGGCAGAACATCAGGTCCCAGTTGGTTTACTACAGCCCTTGTTGATGCAGGAATGGAAATGGGAGAGAATAACTATGGACTTTGTTTCTGGACTTCCTCACACCCAAAGAAATCATGATGCAATATGGGTGATTGTGGACAGGCTAACCGAGAGTGCTCACTTCTTAGCAATCAGGATGGATTACTCACTTGAGCATTTAGCCGAATTGTACATTAATGAGATTGTAAGACTACATGGGATCCCTATGTCTATTGTATCTGACCGAGACCCAAAGTTTACATCCAGATTTTGGGGTAGCTTGCAGGAAGCTTTGGGTACTAAGTTGAAATTCATCACTTCGTTCCATCCTCAAACAGATGGCCAATCGGAAATAGTGATACAAATTTTGGAGGATATGCTTTGAGCTTGCATTATGGAGTTGAGGGTAGTTGGGACAAACACTTGGCTTTGATAGAATTTGCTTATAATAATAGCTACCAATCGAGTATTGGAATGCCTCCCTATGAAGCCC
Organism: Solanum acaule; assembly: GCA_036250505.1. Taxonomy (NCBI): domain Eukaryota; kingdom Viridiplantae; phylum Streptophyta; class Magnoliopsida; order Solanales; family Solanaceae; genus Solanum; species Solanum acaule. The sequence continues at coordinate 22,298 of JAJOOR010007518.1, read as the reverse complement.
TATACGGAAGGAAATGCCGGACCCCTCTTTGTTGGAGTGAAGTTGGTGAAAGAAAGCTTGTTGGTCCTGAAATTGTGCAACAAATAAAGGACAAGGTAAAAATTATCAAGGATCGTCTAATGATTTCTTCGGATCGACAAAAGTCGTACGCTGATCTTAAAAGGCGTGTTATTGAATTTCAAGTGGAAGATAAAAGTATTTTTAAAGGTGTCTCCATGGAAAAAGATTATGAGATTTGGCCAAAAAGGAAAACTTAGTCCCCGATTTATTGGACCTTATGAGATACTTGAAAGGGTTGGACCAGTTGCATATAAATTAGCTTTGCCACTGGAGTTGGAGAAGATCCACAATGTCTTTCATGTTTCTATGCTCAGAAGATATCGTTCTGATCCATCGCATGTTCTTCCAGTTGAATCTATTGAGGTTAATCCTGACTTGATGTATAATGAAGAACCTGTCTGAATTGAAGCTCGAGAAGTAAAGCAACTTAGAAACAAGAGAATCCCCTTAGTAAAGGTACTTTGGAGGAACCATTCTGGAAAAGGAGCTACCTGAAAGAGGAGAAGACATGAGGACCCAGTATCTGCACTTGTTCCGGGACTAGTGAAAGGTAAATTTCAAGACGAAATTTATTTAAGAGGGAGAGAGTTGTAACACCCCTAAATATTAACCAAGAGTCGCATGTCGATTTACCATTACTTAATTATTACAATATGTTTTACTCTCATTTTGGGAACTTGAAATGTTGTGATAATTGCTAACTTGCTTAACATAAGTTATGATCGTAATTTAAGGTATTTTATTGGGGTATTTTCGTAATATTCTAATTAGAATTATGTATAGCTTTAAAAGGAGGTTAGGGATATATATATATAGGTGTATGTGTATGCATTTTGGGCAGCACACAACTATTTGGGCAGCCACCTTTTGGAGATAGCTGTGTTTGTGATAAACATCACTTGTGAGACTATATTTTGACACCTCTTCTAGTCAAATTTGTCTCACCTGAAGTATAAGAACCTTAGAACATTATCTAGGAAGTTGTTCTTCAAAATCACAAGAGAAAAACTTGGCCCTTTTGGCTGGAATTCGAGAGCACACACTTCTTTTTAGTAAGTGACGAAATATGTTTCTGAGCTAGGTAGTGTTTGGTATTTTATGCATATATCTTTCTCTAGAACTTAGTTTACAGTGAATAAATATGACTTGGAAAGATAATTCATAGACCTACAACTCTTATGTTTATGTTTGTGAGTAGGAGAACATTCTTTATTGCAAGATGTTCGTCCACCCGCCGCCTTCGGTCAACTCAAACAAGAGGCCAGGAAGGACATTGTTGAAGGCTCACTGAGTGCTTCTAGGTTAAAGGGAAGCACTAGACTCACTCCACGGGAACTCGCTTTTCGGTTTGCTTCAGATTTGACGGCAGGAGTGCCCTTTTTCTATCAATAGAGGGAGCAAAAAACGGGCTTTGCTCCCCTTTACAATATGAAGAAAGAAATAAGGGTCGAAGTTTAGACCGCTCACAGTAGTTCTACCTATAGAAAGGATCATGAAAGAGGAGACAACCCATTTATGATTCCAGCCGAGAAGACTAGTAAAAGCTAGGCCTCTCCAGCTGAGCTGGGCGCCGGGGCCCTGGATGCGCTAGCGATTGGCACATAGGGGAATGGTTGCCCGGGTTTCTCGGCCTGGGCGGCTCGGTTCGGCCGAGCCCGTGGGCGTGGTGTTTTGTCCGTAGTTGGATCGGCAAATCGATTGGCGATTTGCCTTGATTCCAGAACAGAACTAGAGATCCTGGCCCCCTCCCTTGAAAGCTCCTGGTGCTGCGACTATCACCGGTAAGTTGCGTCGGATCAACAAGCCCAGAGATAAAGCTAGCCTTTCGAGAAAGCCCCAACAGAACTCAAGAGAGCCCAGTAGAAAACAGAGAGAGTAGAAGGTAGAGCATGTGCCTGCTGTTTTTCCGGAGCTGGTGGAACAACGCATTCAACAGCTCCTTAACCAAATTCAAACATATAAGTGTTGACCTAAGCCCCTGCGCAGGGGCTCGGCTCCCGAACCGTACGTGAGCTGTCTCGTACGGCTCTTCCTAAGAACTTGAAGCCCCCTCTCTCGAAATAGAAAAAAATGCATTTACAAGCGGATTAGTGGTTTATTTTCAAAAAAAAGGGATTTTATTTACCGTAGCTTTTAGACAGCTAACAGCTAAGCCACTAATCAGGCCAGGCCGGCCGGAAGAGAGATATTCAGAAAACCCGATTTCCTGTCTTAAGAACCGGACTTTTGACGGGCCAGCCCTTTTTTATGCGCCGCTTTACCCTGAAAGGAAAATGAGCTTTGCTCCTCTGGTACGCCTTTCTAAAGCCAATCGATTATCGGATTTCACCAAGCCAACTACCACTACCTGGGGATTTCTAGATCCGCTCGGGGTCGCGAGAGAGCAGAGCGTACCGCCCTGCCATAGTCACGAGTCTGTTTATAGTCGCGACTGTTGTCATAGTCAACAAGGTTGAAACTTCCAGGAAAAAACTTCGAATTGGGAGGGCGATCCTCCCGGTGAACTGACCGTACCCCAAACCGACACAGGTGAACAAGTAGAGTATACTAGGGCGCTTGAGAGAACCATGTCGAAGGAGGGGGCCCAGCGATACAAGAGCATTTTCCAAGCATAAAATCACGAAGCCGGCCCAAAAAGTGGGTGAGACTCGTCATTCTCCGCTTGCAAGTCAAGCTTTTCAAGAGAATCTTTCAGGATGTTCTGATGATCCTAATCAGAGCCAACAAGCAGGTCGCCTGGACTCCAACCCATCGCTTTACGCTCTCTCTCTTCTATTCGAAATACTCTAATTTAGCTGTTATGGCTTCGAAATATGGGACGCAACACAGGATAAGTTCTGTCCAGATTTTGGAATTTCAAATCCTGTATGAACAACTGTTAGTGTTTTGAATATATTTTGTCGTACAAAATATATTTTGCGGTGATTCTTATTTGGTTGCAACCGTAAGAGATGTAGCTACATCTTTCCGGAAGGTTATAAAGTCTAGTTTTGCCGTTTTCCTTTTCAAATTTAAGTTGCGACATGAGGTACTAGGCTGGCCAGAACCACTGTTTTGGGAGCATAGTCGTATTTGTATAGGCTAAGCTTACTTGTGATGATAATCTTGTTTTACATCAACATTATTGAGCTGCTAGGAATTAAAGAAGTTATTTAATTATATTTTTAAGGTTGTATATACTCGTGAACAAGTTGAGGACCTTGAAACGTTGGTTGGTCTACGGTCTGAACTCGCAAAGTTGTGTTGGACTGTTTCTTTTCTAAAGCACTGAGGTTTGTGTATAAACTTGTACTTGCACTCTTTTAACTGCTGATATATCTGAAAGTTGATCTTGGTACCTTGGTTACCTCTTGTCACTTTGCATTGTCGTGTTGGTATCCTTTAAGACGTTAAAGACGCTTGTGTAACTTGCCCATTTGTACGGATTGTTTGATCACTTGGCACTCTTGTTGAGACCTTATCCTTCTTGTGGCTGTGACTTTGTCACTACTGGCATGCCTCTTGATTCGGATCATTTGCCATCTTGACTCTGGATTTTTAGTTCGTCTTAAGATTGGATGTTGTCCATTTTAAGTACGAATTAGAAAGCCATTTTTAATATGGTTCTTGGTTCTCTTGATTATTGGGCTTTGACCATTCTTGATACAGGGCGTCGGCCCTTCTTGATACCTGTTTGTGCTTGGTGTGACGACATGCTGTATATATTGGGCGAGCCTTGTTATTGAAACTCTTGGAAAATGGTGCTATGAGTGTTCTTGACATTTGGACCTCTAAATATTGAACTTGATACTCTTGATATATTGTTTACTTGATTTATTTATTATGTTCGGTTATGCTGCCCATGACTTGAGAAAGGTAGCTTGGTGAATCTTAGGGCTCCGAACCTATAGTTTTTGCACCACTAAGCTATATGCTTAGCGATAGTTGTTTCTATCTTAGGGAATGATCTAGAGGAGGCATGAAGTGGGCCATTGGAGTTGGAGATTTTGAGAACTTTAAGGAAGATCACATTTGCATATAGGCATCTATATTTTGTATAAACCTTGGGACTTGTACATAATCTATGTGTTGTATATTTACATGAAATTTTGAGGACTAATTTGATCATGTCACCATGGGTTGTAATATAAGTATGGCTCTATGTTTTGTTCTTTTGGGGTGTGTAAGCCCAAGTCTTGTAATATATTAAATTTACCACTAATTTTGAATGATTGTGTGAAGCATGAACGACCTAGTTTGGGTACTTGGAAGTTGGTAGTATTTTTTTATGTCATTTTTACTAGTGTGAGGACAATATATGCATAAAAATCTCGTGAGTTATTGACTTATATTATTTCGGAAGGGTCGCTACAAAAACACCCTATGAATTGTTGAATGGAAGAAAACCCTCAATTGCCCATCTTAAGCCATTTAGGTGCAAATGTTTTGTGCTAAATAATGGAAAGAATGATTTAGGCAAGTTTGATGCCAGAAGTGATGAGGGAGTATTTGTTGGGTACTCGTCTACAAGCAAGGAATATAGGGTTTTTAACAAAAGAACTTTATGTATTGAAGAAAGCATACATGTTAAATTTGATGAGTCGGAGAAGAGGAATTAGAAAAAACAAGACTATGAGCTTAAGGACCTGACCAACAGAGAACATGATGATCAGGGTACAAACGTGAAGGATGCAGAGCATTCAGGAGTACCTGGTCCCTCCAGTCCAACACATGAGGTATTGTCTCAAAATTTTGAAGGAGATAAAGGTGATTTTGATGTTGACAGAGAAGAAAAGATTACCAAAAAGTCTGGTTGGAAACATCAATCCTCTCATCCACTGGATAATCTCATCTCTCCACTTGACTCAGGAATTCAAATTAGGTCCAAGTCGAGAAATCTGGTGGCATACTTAGCTTTCATATCAACTATTGAGCCTAAGAACATCAAAGAAGCATTGAAGGATGCATATTGGGTGATATCAATGCAGGAGGAGCTTCATTAGTTTGAGAGAAGTAAAGTGTGGCAACTGGTCCCCTGACCACTCAACAGGACCATTATAAGGACAAGATGGGTCTTCAGAAACAAACTTGATGAGCATAGGACCATTACCAGGAACAAGTCAAGACTTGTGGTGCAGGGGTACAACCAAGAAGAAGGGATTAATTAGATGACACCTTTGCTCCTGTAGCCAGAATGGAAGCCATCTAAATCTTGATAGCATTTGCTGCCCACATGGAATTTAGGTTGTTTCAAATGGATGTCAAGAGTTCTTTCTTGAACGGGAACTTGAAGGAAGAAGTATAGGTCAAACAACCTCCAGGCTTTGAAGATGCAGACCTACCCAATCATGTGCTGAAATTGGACAAAACTTTGTATGGGTTAAAACAAGCTCCCAGAGCTTGGTATGAACTCCTGTCAAAGTTCCTCCTAGCCAACGGGTTCAAGAGAGGTAAAATTGATAATACCTTGTTCTTAAAATCCAGATGTAAGGAATTGTTGATTGTGCAGGTATATGTAGATGACATCATCTTTGGGGCCACCTCAGACTCCTTCTGCAAAAAGTTTGCTGATTTGATGAGTAGTGAGTTCGAAATGAGCATGATGGGGGAGCTTACATTCTTCATAGGCTTGCAGATCAAACAGTCATCTCAAGGCACATCAATATGCCAAGAGAAGTATATCACAAGGCACATCAATATGCCAAGAGAAGTATATCAAAGAACTGCTCATAAAATTCAATCTTCTGGAGGCAAAGGTGTTGGACACCCCATGAGCACAAATGTGAAACTTGATAAAGATGAAGATAGTGTGGAGGTAAATCAGACCATGTATAGGGGAATCATTGGGTCACTCCTGTACCTCAATGCAAGTAGGCCGAACATAGTGTTCAATGTAGGGATGTGTGCAAGGTTTCAAGCAGCACCAAAAGAATCTCATCTGAAGGCGGCCAAACGTATCTTGAGATACTTGAAGGGAACTTAGGACCTGGTCCTCTTCTACCCTATTGGAGACTCCTTTGATCTGATTGGTTATGCCGATGCTGATTATGTAGGTTTTTTGGTTGATCGAAAAAGCACATCAGGCATGACATACTTTCTGGGATCATCACTGATTTCATGGGGAACTAAGAAGCAGAACTCTATGGCATTATCCACTGCAGAGGCAGAGTATGTGGCTGCTGCATCTTGTTGTGCACAACTATTGTGGATTAAGAAGCAGTTAGAAGATTTTGGTGTACTCACTAACACCATTCCTCTTATTTGTGATAACACCAGTGCCATGAACATAGCCAAAAATCATGTCCAACATAAGAGGACAAATCACATAGACGTGAGGCATCATTTTCTAAGGGAAAATGTTGAAAAGCAAAATGTGATAATGAAGTTCTGCAAAACTGAGGATCAGCCGGTTGATATCTTTACAAAGGCACTGAGTAATGAATCCTTCATTAAGAACATGATAAGGCTGGGGATGCACAAAATCACCTGAGTTAAGGAGGGCAGATATTTATACTTGTTTTAATGTTGGTCATAAAAGAATTCATCTTTGGTACCTTAATGCAGGTATACACTCATGGTGTGTCCAGCTGAAGGGACGATTTATTCACTAGGCAGGGTTGCAGATTGAAACGAGGACCTGGTCCTCATAAGGTTAGTATCACTTATACTACATTGTCTAACTATCAACATCATTGCCGCGTGTCCTTCGCCCATTCATCGCGTCAGTTTCAAATGTCCTTTCATTTTAAATCCAATAGTCGCTATTGTTGGAGACCCGATACCTTTTTAACTTTCACTTTATATAATCTCAAATTGTTGACAAAAAATAACATCAATGTTCTTCAACAAATTTCCTTGAAAATTCACTAATTCCCTCTCTCAAAATCTTTTTATATCTCTTCAAAATGTCTAACTCTGATTCCTCTTCAAAGGCTCCCTTCTTTCAAGAAGTTGAAAACCCTAGTTCATTCAACTTTTCAACTCTAACTCCTAAGGAATCTCCCTCAACTCCAGTCTGTGGGGTTGGTGAAACGGCTGAATCTATCACTTCTCAGACTAAAGTTATAGTCTCTCTTGTTTTTCCCTATGAGGATGTCTTAGCATGTTCTCCTACACTAGTCTTATCTGGTGGAAAATCCCAAAATTCAGAAGCGCAATCAGTGGCAAAACCTAATGATGAATCACCCTCAAAAGAAATCAATGTTGGATCTATGGCGGTGTCGTCTACCATATCTGAGAGGCTGTTTGAAGGAGACTTGCCAGAAGGAAGGGGTCCTGAATCATGTATTCTAGCCGTATGGGCGGAACTAGTAGCTGTTCAAAGTTTGGCATCACTAAGAGGTGACTCTCAACCTACTCTATTGGAGAAGGAATTTAGATCACTGGATCAGGTCCCTCACAGAGGTCAGCCTTTATTTGACCAAACACCCAAATCCTTTGATGTTGAGAGTGATAAGGAAGAAGATGAAGAGGTTCCGTTAAAATGGAACAAAAGGGGAGTACGAGGAGCGAATGCTGTCACAATGGAAGTTCCTGACTTTGAGACAGTTAAAGTTTCGTCTAAGGGTGACACTATTGCAAAACTTGCTGCGTGCACAAGAGAGAAAAAGAAAGGGAAAGGGAAAACTTGTCGAGACCCACTCGAAAAGGCAAAAGAAGGAGTATTGGAGAAGAAGTGTAACACAAAAAGTTTTGGGAAGTGCTATGGAGGCAAATGCTACCCAAACTGAGAGAATAAGGAAAATGAGACAAGAAGGGTTACTGGCTGTAGAACCCACATCAACACCTGTGCATGTTGAAGATAGTGAGGCCCAATCTGAGGACATCACTAGGTATGTGGCAAAACGAAAAAGGGATGCTGAGGAGGAAAGGGTGAAATCAAAAGGAACTTAGAAAAGGGCAAGAAAATCCCCTGCAAAAAGGGAGAAAGTGACAAAACAGAGATCTCTTGCAAAAGGGAAGCGAGTGAGAAAGCATGTGAATAAACAACCTGTAAAGGGACCTGGTCTTAGGGTTCAAAATCAAAGTGAAGAGGAGGAGATGACGAGGGAGGAGAGAATAGAGTAAATGGAGCACCAAAAGATTTTGAATGACAGAGTCTTTGACACTGACATTATAACAAAATTTGGCGTGGCAACCCTATTGGATGCTGTCACCATTCAAGGATGGAATCATCTTTTTGAACCACCTGCTCCGTATTTGCACTAACCTGAAGTGCGTGAGTTTTTCTACAAAATGAAGCTACTGGAAGGATAGGGTATAACAACCACTGTCAGGGATGTTGAGATATGTTTGGATGAAGAAACTCTAGGGATCATTTTGGGAGTGCCTGTAGAAGAAATTATAACCATTGAAGGCTGCAAACTAACTGAGGAATTCACTAAGCTTGCCACAAAACGAAGAGAGGCTAAACATGATGGCTACCTAAGAAGTTCCTCAAGGGGGAATATCAGTTGGTGTTTGAGTTCATCAACAAAGTGTTGGTACCTAGGACGGAAAAACGAACAGTTGCGTTTGCTGCTGACTTATTTCTCATGGAAAAGTTGGCTGACCATGAAGAAATAAACCTCCCTTCCATCATGTTAGAGCACATGCACAGAGTAATGACCTGGAAAAAGGCCAAGCATGGCATTCCGTATGGATATCTGCTGAATTTTGTCTTTAACCACTTTGAAGTACCATTAGGAAGGGGAGTACCAGGTACCACCAAGCAGATGTTCACTGAGGCTACTCTACTGGAATGCGAGTGCATGGAGGGACAATCAAATGGTAAATCTCATGTAGCAGCCGTTCTCGAGATGCAGGCCACTCTCAAACGGGAAGTGGAAGATCTCACGGGTATTCTGAATGACAAGGAGGTTGAAATTGCTAAACTTAAGAAGGCAATCTCTAGTGGACCTGGTACCAGTCACGCTAACGAGGAGGTGCTGCAAAAATTGAGGGATGAAAATGCATTACTGCTGAAGACAAATGCCTCACTCAGTGAGGAGGTTAAGGCCCTCAATAGGTAGATTATCAAGGCTTATGAAGATGCTAATGAGTGCATGCTGTTGTTTATGCGCACTCTCTCTCCCCCTCCCCCTCCGTCCTAAATATGTCTTAGTTGTCCTGAGTTTCTCCCATGTTTACTCTTGTAACCCAAAATCTTGTGGCTTTATGTTTTGACTATTTATAGTGGTCAGTCTATGTGATATAATGCTCTTTCCGTTTTCTACCCCGTTAATGTGTGTATTTATCATTTTTTTTGCTTTCATGCACATGTTCTGTGTGGCCCGTGGCCCTTAATTCTTAATTGCCCTATGTTTTAACTTGAATATGTTTACTGCTTCACCTTTTCAATGATGTCAAAAGGGGGAAGTTTTTGTTGCTATTCGTTTTAAGGGGGAATACTGATTAAGGGGGAACACCAGTTATTGAATGAATGTTTGTTCATTCACGTGAAGAGTTATGCAGGTTGTTTGTCATCATCAAAAAGGGGGAAAATTGATAAGTACTTATGTTCCTAGATGTTTTAATGATCTCCTCACAAGTGCAGGGACCTAGTCCTCTGCAGAGTATGAATACTCGTCCAGTGTCAAAATGCTGTACAACTGTTAAAGCTGTCCGCGTCAGGAAGTCGATGAAGTGGCAGAGTACTGCACCAAGCAGAGGGGACGAGGTTGTTCGTCTGTTGGGTAATAATTCTTCATGGTATATATCAAACAACAAACAATATTATTCATTATTCATTCAAAGAGAGATACTTTCAAACTTCAAAAACAGCAAGGGACCTTATAGAAGTGCTTCTATTGCTTTCTGTACAAGCTGTAATTTTGTGTGCTTGTAATAGTTCTTATATTATAGGATTCGTTTCACTTGTGAAAGGAACATTTCAAACTTGTGTGAATCATTGTAAGAACTAGGTTAAGGGTAACTTAGTTTCTTACTCTAAAAGCCTATTTTAATCAGTTAGGATTAGTATAGTGGGCGGTGTTGTATTTGCTCTGGCTCAGCTAAGTGATAGGAGGTATTGCTTAGTGTGGAGATTACCAGGCTAATATCATTTTGTAAACTGGCTTTTACTTTTGCTTAGAGAAGATTAGTGGAAGCAGTTTGAAAAGTCCTGTTGAGAATAGGTCGTGGTTTTACTCCCTTGAGCAAGGAGGTTTCCACATAAAGTTGATTGTCGATCTTTACTTTCAACATTTGTTCTTTACTGTATTACTGTAACAATGTTGAGGACCTGGTCCCATCTACATAAGTGGAACATACATTTCAACAGTTACCAAGGACGAGAATAACCGAGATATAAAGCTAGATTACATCGGAGGCTCGAGATGTTGTTACGATGGAACAAGATGCAAGGCGAAAGACGGATTCCAAGGATCAAAGATAAGCATGTACCTGAAGTACACTGTGAAGTATATTGATTGGGATGCCTCTATTGTTCCTGTAAATATATATTTACTTGATATAACTAATACATGGAAAAAGCCAGAAAAATCGAATGCCACTGTGGCAAGACATCACTGCAAGGTATGTGCAATTCCCTATGATAATTACAAGAATGAACGATAAATCAAATCATTTTTAGCTCTTTTCTACTACATAAATGTATATGGTTAATATTCATGCAATTTCCTTTACTTCAGATTGAATATTTAGTGGAGTCATGTGCGACATCTGTTGCAAATGTCGATTGCACTCATACAAAGAAGATAAGTGTAATATTTCCTAGTGGCGGAGATCTCATCTACGAAGTTGCTCATCAACATATAGGAGGGACTGGTATGGCACTCCATGGAGAGGTACTCTTAGCTATTATATTTTGTTTCTTTGGTCATGTTCTGCTTACAATCTTATACATTTTCAGACAATGTATAAAACTTTTTAATCAACATCAAGTGTTTATCATGTTTTTATTATAGCACTATTTTGTGTTTTAGTTCCTCTCTTGTGGGATTTGCATTGCTTCCCTTGTTATTGGGTATGTTTTCTTTTTATTTTTATTTTTTTGTACTTGGATTTGCTATCCTTGAGCCAAGGGTCTTTCAGAAATAACCTCTCAACCTCCACAAGGTAGTGGTAACGTCAGGATACACTCTAACCCTCCCCAAACCCCACTTGTGGGACTATACTGGTGATGTTGTTGTTGATACATAATACTGGTTATGTATGCCAAAACTTGCAAGACCAGATTAATCGAATCCATATATCTAATCTCGTTCTCTTAACATCAGATAAAAGAAGTGTTGTTAGCATTTATTTGACATGATTATTTTCTTAATTTCTTCTTCTCTATTTCTGCTGCACTAGTCTAGGATGGACGTGTCATATGCTCATCTCTTCTAATCTATGGGAAAGGAAAGGAATCAGGAAATGAAGCTGGTTACATTGTCAGGATGTCTAGTTGTTATCCTAGACTTGGCTCTATCAAGCTTTCAGAAGGGGAGACTACAACTTTACTATCAAACTATAGCAATGATCAGAGGCATACTGGAGTGTTGGGTTGTTCTATCTCTTGGTTTCTGAACCATCACTGAAACATAACTCTATCCTACATTCCGCAGATGGAGTAAGATCTTTGACTCATTAAAAGTTTTCCTACTTGAGTCTATACAAGATCATATTTTCTGAACTTGTTTCTTCTTCACTACTACAGACAGGTGAAATTGTAATATTGCAAAATGCTGTTGGAGCCTTGGCAGTGTTTGGAATTGCACTACTTGTTTGTGCTGCTGTTATTTATCAACGTCGGAATACAAGGGATCAGGAAGGCTATGAGTCTATACTGACCCAAGGTTCTCTCCAATTGGTGACTTTGATCGCTAGTACGTCGGAATAAAAGGAATTAGGAAGTCTATGAGTCTAAAAAGGATCACATATCTTCCTTCTTTTTGTACACTTATGTTGTACTTGTATGTCAAGTTACTGAATTACATGATTTTGTAATATAATATAAATACGGCAAGAAAAGGTCTGTAACAAGGTGATTAAAGACTATTATGAGTATTTAATCAAGTCTAAGTATTTAATCACAAAAATATATTAAAATCAATTAGCAAGATATCAAGGAATGAATCTAGACAATAATATGAATACTTCTTTTTGAGATACTATAATCATTTTTCCTTCAAAGTCTCGACGGTAATTTAAATGTACTCAATTTTAGGCTTCAGAAAATTGAATCATTTCGACAAACCAGTGGTTAGTTGCTAACAACATCCTATCCTTACAAGGTGGATTTATGGACAAGAGGTGAAATAATATCCCTTAGCTCTTCCAACGCTCGGCCATTCTTGTCAGTGGAACTATTAAGAGAACCCCATTTCTGTTTCAAATCCGCAGCAAACTTTGGACTAACAACACAGAGAGTGTTGTACAGGTCTTTTATGTTCATTCCAGACAGAAGTATGTGTTTCTCTGTTTCAACCTTTCTCAAAGCTTTCCACACAAGACTCTGCTCATTCCAACCATTGTTCCCTTCTTCAAGGACCAGAAGACCAGGAAATTTTATAAGTATTTCTCTAGTCTCTTTGTCATAACCCTCTCCATCTTCTCCCGTGAGAATCCTGAACAAGTCATAACTGCTTCCCAAAATACTCTTACTTTTCGTCCAGGATTTCAGCTTCACCATGTGTATAAGGTGTAGATTTTTTTTCATAGCATGGGATAAACAATGAAAAACACCAACAATATCTTCATCTTCCTTTAAAGAGAAGTCCTTATTGTTCAAGTTGTGGAAGGGAATATCCACCGCCCATTTCTGGAACTCGGCTTCCCAATAAAGAAACAAATAATATGGTGCCCTGATAACAGGCCGACACTCTGAGAACAGCTTCAGAAATGACTGAGAATAGTCCGCAATCCATCAACTTTTAGTCTATTAAGTAGCCTAGGAGGAGGGACCACTGGTGGTACTGGAGCTACAGGGGGTGCCAGAGTTGGCACTGTGGCTGCTGCTAGGGTGGCTGACCTAGCACGAATCTCAGCCCGCCGGGACTGTAGTGGTTGGTCGTCATCCGATTCAGAGAATGCGGCTTGGGAGCCCTCACTATCAGAGTTGTGCGGTAGAGCCTCAGTAGCGGGCCTCTTGCCCTTGCCTTGTCCTCCCTTTGGAGGCTCGGGTTGGCTCCTCCTTCGTTCATATTCAGATATTTTAATCTTAGAAATAAATAAATGAGGTCGAAATTTCCTTTTAATAGGTCACTAACTCATTGTTACTACAAATATAAGGACTGTTTGACAATGAGAATTTCCAAAACAAGACTTGCAATGAAAATTCCAAATTGAGATACAAATGTTTCATTTTATTGAAAAGAAAAACATTTGGCCTATGAAACTTTCAAATACAACTTGAAGTTCGTATTCAAAATTGAAAAACACACGAACCCTTTCTTTCACTTTTGCTATATTTTTCTTTTAAAAAAATTTCCCCATATTTTTTTATATAAAAATAACCTCATTTGTTTTTTCAAAAGGAAAAGCACACTCTAACAACCAAATATTTTTTGTAAAAATTATAACCAAACACAACTTTAAATTAAAAAAATTGAAATAATTTGAACAAATATTGGCAATAGTATATAATAGTTGGTGTATGAGATCTAATCTATGATGGGGTGTACATGGCCGGGTTGGTTCGGGTTTTTCAAATATCAAACCAAACCATTTGTGTCGGATTTTTGAATTTATAAACCAAACCAAACCAATAAAACTCGGGTTTTTTCGGATTTTTTTGGATTTTTTGGATTTTCGGGTTTTTCCGGTAAAGTATTCATACAAACATATAATTTACTTGTATTTCAAATGTTTCTTTAGTCCTACCAAAATACAACTATCTAAGATGTTTCTTACGAAAATAACACAAAATATGATATGATTAATGACACTAAAATATCCAACAAAAAGATAATAATAAAATCGCGTAAAAAAATATTGCAAATTAATAAGTAATAATGACAATGATCATAATTTAAAAGTACTAAATCATGCTAAAATAATTTTAATAAGTATTAGTTACATGACTAAATATTAAAGGAAATTAAAATTAAATGATGTGCTTTAATTGTCTAAACCTATGTAAAACTAAAGAACAAATATTCAATATTATTGTCATCTTAGTGTTGAATTGATTTTCTTTTTGCATTAGTATTAATTTGATTTTGATTTAAGCTTTATTATAATTACCAACATCTATGAGCTATAATCTTTATTGGACCATTAAGAATTCTAACTTTTAAACATGAAATAATATATTAAAAGATAAAAATTATGAAAAAGTATAAGAAATATTTAAAAATTATATCAAAGTAAATATTTTTACGTATAAAATAAAATTTTAAAATTATATATATAGTGTCAGGTTGGTTTGGTCTCGGATTGTTTTTTTTAGTTGAAACAAAACCAATCCAAATATAGTCGGGTTTTTTTTTCAAATACCAAACCAAGTCAAACCAAATCACTAGTCGGGTTTTTTTTCCGATTTGACTCGATTTGCGGTTTGGTTCGGTTTTGTACACCCCTAATTATGACTATCTATTTGAGAAATATTATTATTTTAGAGCGAATTTGATTTATCAAACACAACTCCAACTTCAAATATTCCAAATAAAAGAAAACAGAACGTCCACTTAAAAGTACTTTAAAATCATAAAATTGTTAAATCCTGGTAACTGTTATAAAGTAACTAACTAAAATTAACACACTAAAAAAAAGAACAATAGAGAGAGTAATGTACTGTATTTATTCCTTTTCGTTATCTCATTCAAATGAAGTACAAAGCCTTTATATAGGCAATGTAAATTGGGTAGTGAATGGCTGACACAAGCCATCCACTACTTTGCACAAGCTGTGCACAATTTCCACAATCTCAACACTCCAATACACATACTATCCACATACCATATTGTGACATCTACACCTTCACAACACTCCCCCTTGGGTGTCTATGCCTAACTAAAGAAACTATAGGGAAGGAAAATGAGTACATATATCTTTAAATACGCATTTGCTTGTTGCCTCATTAAAAACCTTGCTAGAAAAACCCAATGGGACAAAACCTAGACTAAGGAAAAAAGAGTACAATGCGTATTCTACTCCCCCTGATGAAGACCACGATTTATATTGTTAAGTCTTCGCATTCCAATTTTGTGTACCATCTTCTCAAGAGTTGAGGCTGATAAAGATTTGGTGAATAAATCTGCTGGATTATCACTTGAACAGATTTATTGTATATCAATATCACCATTCTTCTGGAGATCATGTGTGAAGAATAATTTTGGTGAAATGTGCTTCGTTCTATCTCCTTTTATGAAGCCCCCTCTTAATTGAGCTATGCATGCAACATTGCCTTCAAAGAGCACTGTGGGTACCTTGATATCACACTTCAAACCACATCTTTCTTTGATGAAATGTATCACTGAATGGCTATTATCTCAGCATGATTTGAAGAAGTAGCGACAATAGACTGCTTTGTAGATCGCCATGATAGAGCAGTACCTCCGTATGTGATCAGATAGCCTGTTTGAGATCAAGTTTTATATGGGTCAGATAAATAACCTGCATCTGCATAACCAACAAGATCTGCACTATCTTTGTTAGTATAAAACAGACCCATATCACTAGTCCCCTTAAGATATCGCAATATATGTTTAACTCTATTCCAATGTCTTCGTGTAGGGGAAGAACTATAGCTTGCTAACAAATTAACATAAAACACTATGTCAGGTCTCGTAGCATTAGCAAGATACATAAGTGCACCAATTGCACTAAGATAAGGTACTTCAGGACCAAGAGGTTCATCATTCTCTTCTTGAGGTCGGAATGGATCTTTACTCACTTTAAGTGATCGGACAACCATTGGAGTACTTAATGGATGTGCTTTGTCCATGTAAAATCGTTTCAAGATTTTCTCAGTATAGGCAGATTGATGGATGAAGACCCCCGTCTACTAAATGTTCAATTTGTAGACCAAGACAAAGTTTTGTCTTTCCAAGGTCTTTCATCTCAAATTCCAAATTCTTTCTTTAGCTATTCAATTGCCTTTTGGACCTCTTCTGGAGTTCCAATGAGATTAATGTCATCAACATAAACAGTAAGAATAACAAACCCGGATGTTGTTTTCTTAATAAAAATACAAGGACAAATGACATCGTTTATATAATCTTGTTTTATCAAGTACTCACTGAGGCGATTATACCATATGCGCCCTGATTGTTTTAAGCCGTATAATGACTTTTGTAATCTGATTGAGCACATTTCCCGAGATTTTGAACTATATGCTTTAAGCATTTTAAGTCCTTCCGGAACTTTCATATAAATTTCATTATCAAGTGAACCATAAAGATAAGTTGTAACTACATCCATCAGATGTATTTCAAGATTTCATGTACACCTAAACCGATGAGATATCAAAAAGTTATTGCATTCATAACCGGTAAATATGTTTCTTCATAGTCGATACCGGGTCGTTTAGAGAATCCTTGTGCAACAAGGCATGCCTTGTATCTTACAATTTCATTTCTCTCATTTCTCTTTCGTACAAAGACCCATTTATAGCCAACCGATTTTACATCATTTGGGGTTTGGACTACAGGTCCAAAAACCTCACGTTTAGCAAGTGAGTCTAATTCTGAATGAATTGCCTCTTGCCATTTTGGCCAATCACATCTTCGTCGACATTCTTCGACAGATAAGGGCTCAAGATCCTCATTGTCTTGCATAATGTTAAGTGCAACATCATATGCGAAAACATTATCCACTATGATTTTTGATCGATCTAAATTTATCCTATCACCCGTAGAACTTATTGAAAGTTCTTCATTCACTTGAGTCTCGAGTTCACTGATCTCTTCAGGAATATCAGGATTAATCAGATCTTGAATCTCTTCGTGGGATTCTTTTGTAGTGTCATTTTTCGTACTTCTTTTTCTAGGATTTTTATCCTTTGAACCCAATGGTCTACCATGCTTCAGGCGTGTTTGTGATTTAGAAGCCATGACACTTGTAGATGGTCTTTTTGGGACGTCAATCCGGATAGGCACATTTACTGCATGAATATGTGACTTTGTTATCCTCTTCAAATCAGTAAATGCATCTGGCATTTGATTTGCTATGTTTTGCAAATGGATGATCTTCTGGACCTCAGGTTCACACATAGGGGAACGTGGATCACAATGAGATAATGATGAAGCTTTCCAAGCAATTTCATTTTCAAATTCCTTTTTCTCTCCCCCTAATTGCGGAAAACTTGTTTCATCAAATCGACAATTTGCAAATCTTGTAGTGAATAAATCTCCCGTCAATGGCTCAAGGTAGCGAATTATGGAGGGTGAATCAAACCCAACATATATGCCTAGCCTTCTTTGGGGGCCCATCTTAGTGCGCTGAGGTGGTGCTACTGGCACATATACAGCACATCCAAAAATTCGTAGATGAGCAATATTTGGTTCATGACTATATATCGATTGTGACGGAGAGTATTTATTATAATGAGTCGGTCTGAGACGAACAAGTGATGTTGCATGTAAGATAGCATGACCCCAAACAGTAGTGGGCAACTTAGTTTTCATAACTAGAGGTCTTGCTATCAATTGTAAGCGCTTAATAAATGACTCAGCAAGGCCATTTTGAGTATGAACATAAGCTACAAGATGTTCAACTTTTATCCCTATTGATAAGCAATAATTATCAAAAGCTTGGGATGTGAATTCTCCATCATTATCAAAGCGAATTGCCTTAATGGGATAATCTGGAAATTGCGCTCTTAATCGTATCATTTGTGCCAATAATTTTGCAAACGCCAGGTTGCGAGATGATAAGAGGCACACATGAGACCATCTTGAAGATGCATCTATTAGGACTATAAAATGTCTAAATAACCCACTAGATGGGTGAATAGGTCCACATATATCCCCATGTATGCGTTCTAAAAATTGAGGGGATTCAATGTTAACCTTCATTTGTGATGGCCTAGTAATCAATTTTCCTTGACAACAAGCAGCACATGAAAACTCATCACTCGTAAGAATCTTCAGGTTCTTTAATGGATGTCCATTTGAGTTTTCAAAGATTCGTCTCATCATTATTGATCTAGGATGACCTATTCGGTCATGCCAAAGCACAAATGTTTTTAAGTCAGTAAACTTCTGGTTTACAATAGAGTGTGCTTCAACTATACTTATTTTTGCATAATATAAGCCAGAAGATAATGTTGATAATTTCTCCAACACATATTTCTGGTCTGAGACAATCTTGGTAATATGAAGGTATTCAATATTTATTTCATTTATTGTCTCAACATGATATCCATTTCGGCGGATATCTTTAAAACTTAACAGGTTTCTTGGGGATTTAGAAGAGAACAATACATCTTCTATAAGAAGTTTTGTCCCCTTAGGCAGAAATATCGTAGCTCTTCCGGAGCCTTCTATTAAGTTCGAATTACCAGAAATTGTAGTAACATTTGCTTTTCTTCTAAGCAAGTAAGAGAAGTATTTCTCATCTTTGAATATGGCATGCGTTGTTCCACTATCAATTACACAAATATCTTCATGATTGATCATTGATCCAAACAAAATTTGAGAGGTATCCATATATTCTTCAAGATAAAAGATATAAACAAAGTAAACATTATAATATTATTATTAAAAAAAACATTACACAACCTTTTTACTTATTTACAAGACTAGGAAAACATATTCATACTAGTTCATACAAATGACAGAAGTGAAATATATTTACATTATTACAGACCCATCACCTATCAAGTGGTCTATTTTTCCTTCGGAATTCTCAAAGAAATCCGTTACATCTAGATGCATGGGTTCAACATTATCTTCACAGATAAAGTTGGTTTCTGCGTTATTTTTCACCTCCTTCAGGGAAGCTTGATACAACTCAACCAGGTGCCTTGGCATACAACATGTACGTGACCAATGCCCTTTTCCACCACATCGATAACATTTGTTGTCTGAATTTTTCTTCTGCACCACTTCATGTTTTTCATCCTTTTTTTACACCGCTGGTGGTGAAGGTTATTATTTAGTGCAAGACGATCACCATGATTGAAATTTCTTCCTCGACCACGGCCACGACCACAACTGGGGCCACGACTTTTCCCAAGTTTAGATTGGTGAAAATTTGTCATATTTACTTCAGGAAATGGCATAGAACCAGTAGGTCGACTTTCATGGTTTTTCATTAGTAAGTCATTATGTTGTTAAGCAACAAGGACATGTGAAATTAATTCTGAATATTTTTTAAATCCCATTTCTCAGTATTGCTACTGCAGGAGCATACTCAAGGCATGGAAAGTGGAAAATGTTTTCTCCAGCATATCATGGTCAGTGATATTTTCTCTGCATAATTTTAATTGTGAGATGATTTTAAACATGGAAGAGTTATACTCACTGATAGATTTAAAATCTTGAAGTCTCAAATGGATCCAGTCATAACGTGCCTGTGGAAGGATGACCAACTTCAGGTGGTCATATCTATCTTTTAAATTATTCTACAACACCAGAGGATCTTTAACAGTGAGATATTCCATTTTTAAACCCTCATCAAGGTGATGACGGAGAAATATCATTGCCTTAGCACGGTTTTGATTCGATGCTTGATTTTTTTTCTTGGATGGTGTCTTCCAGACCCATCGCATCAAGATGAATTTCTGCATCAAGTATTCATGATAGATAGCCTTTCCCAATATGTCTAAAGCAAGAAATTCAAGTTTAGAAAGATTTGACATTATTTAAGAAAGAAAAATTTATACTTTTGAGGCTTTTAAAGTCTTTACTTGAACTGGCAAAGACTCGTGCTGATAACGTGTTATAAAGTAACTAACTAAAATTAACACACTAAAAAGAAGAACAATTGAGAGAGTAATGTACTGTATTTATTCCTTTTCGTTATCTCATTCAAATGAAGTACAAAACCTTTATATAGGCAATGTAAATTGGGCAGTGAATGGCTGACACAAGCCATCCACTACTTTGCACAAGCTGTGCACAATTTTCACAATCTCAACACTCCAATACACATACTATCCACATACCATATTGTGACATCCACACGTTCACAACAGTAACATAATAATCAGCTCTTTTCTATCTTGTTATATAAGTTTGTTAAATTTCATTGTCCAAAAGTATTGCAGTTGAGACAGAGACAAGCATCTGTATCGATAATGAAGGAAATTAATGATATTTGGTACTACTTCCGTCCATTTTTAATTGTCGTAATTTCTTGTTTTAGATGCAAACGATAATAACTTTGATCAACATTTTAGATGTATTTTTTCATCATATTGATATGCGAAAATTAGAATGTATAGTACTTTTCGTATAGTTTTTGAATATCTAAATTTTTTGTTTGAAATATTGAATTAATATAATCTAATTTAACTTTGAAAATTAATCAATTTGACTTTCAAAAAACGTAATGTGACAATTAAAAGTGAACAGAGGAAGTATTTAATCTTGACTTATACTCACCATTTCATTTTTTGACAATATATACTTCTTGTGGTTTTTCTATTTTTCATTTCTCTGTCAAAGAAGAAAATAATGAAAAAAATATAAATTAAAAATGGACAAATTTTGTTTTTGATACAGTGAAAAATGCTAAATAAACTCGAAAATAAGCTACATGACTTAAGTTATCCGCAAGAATAAACTCCATATTTATGAATCTTCAACTTGTTTTTGTTCTTTGTTCGACGATAATTCTGTATATTAATATGCCTCCCTTCAAGTATTTAGGCATAATACATAAATGTGCACTTTAACTTTATCTTATTTCACTTTATGTCCTTCATCTTTGGGTGCACACAAATAAACATTTAAACATGTATAAAATTGAATAAGTAGAAACACGAGTCCTATATGACATAATAAATGTAGCCCACCTCTTAGGGCACAAATTGCCACATAAGATTTATATGTCTATTTATTTAATTTTATACAAATTTAATTGTATGCATGCACACCAAAATTAAAGGACATAAATATAAGCTAATGTCAAATTAATAAATATATTTATATATTATACCTAATGGTGAGGTGGTTGATAATGACTTTGGGATATTAATATTATACTAATAACATAGTTTCACAGGTGTGAAATAATATAAAATAAAAAGTAATAAAATAATAATTTCTCATGTGTGAAAGCATTTACCGGCCATTTGTGGTTGTCATATAAGTCGTGTCGTGCCTATTATTCATTTTAGGGAAAAAGGACAAATATATCCCAAACTATCGTAAATGAAATGCAGATATCCTCCGTTATATTTTGAAACATTAATGCTCATGCCGTTAAAAAACTAGAGCATATATGCCTTTTACTCTACATGACTTAAAATGGAACAAAGCCATGAAATGGACGAGTGTTTCTTTTTTTGATAACATTGAAAAATGCTAAATAAACTTAAGTCTTTTATACGCTACATGACTTAAATTATCTAGAAGAATAAATTCCATTTCCTATGGCGCGACTACACATATTAATAAATCTTCAACTTGTTTTTATTCTTTGTTCGACAATAAATCTCCATATTAATTTGTTTTCCTCCAAATATTTATATTAGTGATTTTAGAGATAAATATTAAAAATACTTTTAAAATTGACTAAATTATTATTTTAGTCTCTCAGTTATTGACAACCTTAAAAACAATATGCCTCTACTTGATTAAGTAACATGTCATTCACCTATGCGTATATGCGAAATTCTCTGCTGATATCATGTTCACGTAGATATAGTATAGTTTTTTTTTATATAAAAAAAACATTTAAATAAATAAATGCTAAAATTTAATAACTAAAAAAAAGAGAAAAATAACTTTTTTAAAAAAATATTCTTACTCTACCTATCCCCTACCCAGAACTAGAGCCGTCAATATGGGCTAGGCCCGTTGGGCCGACCTGGCCTAACCCGGGATTTAATAGGGCTAGGCTAAGATTTTTGGAACCCATTTAAGAAAAGGGCTTTTTAGCCCGGCCTGAATAAGCCTGCTGATTTGTGGGGCTTGAGAAATATAGGTAGGGCCGGCCCGTGGGCCAAATAAAAATAATTAAAAAAATATAATATAATATTAAAATTTAAAATTAAAGAGAGTCCAAACTCAAAATCTATTTAATATTTAACTAATTGAAACCGCATATAAATTGCAGATGAAAATGAAGATGTTAAGACAACCTTGCCACAAGCTGATTCAAATATGCTTGATGAAGATGATCATGAAGTGTTGGATACGCCATAGATTTCATGATGTGTTAGA